>CAKAJE020000456.1:0-91151 GCA_916610135.2 Macropis europaea | reverse complement strand
TTTGTTCAACTTGCGTCGCTCCTATTTCAGATAGCGTACTGGGCTAGGCGGAATCTTAAAGCGCGTGGATTGGCGAGTAAAATGCACTACTAAACTTCTATGATAGGGCAATCAGAGACCCGATTAGATCATTTTATATTTTTGTTAATATAAGAATTCAGCGAAATTCTATCACATTTGTTCAATTTACGTCGCTCATATTTCCGATAGCGTATTGGGCTAAGCGGCATCTCAAAGCGCATGAAATGGCAAGTAAAATGCACTATTAAACTTCTAGGGTAGGGCAATCAGTGACCCGATGTGATCATTTTATATAATAGTTAATTTAAGAATTCAGCGAAATTCTATCACATTTGTTCAATTTACGTCGCTCCTATTTCAGATAGCGTATTGGGCTAAGCGGCATCTCGAAGCGCATGAAATGGCGAGTATAATGCACTATTAAACTTCTAGGATAGGGCAAACAGATACCCGGTTAGAGCATTTTATATTACGGTTAATATAAGAATGCAGCGTAATTCTATCACATTTGTTCAAGTTACGTCGCTCCTATTTCAGATAGCGTACTGGGCTAGGCGGCATCTTAAAGCGCGTGGAATGGCGAGTAAAATGCACTACTAATCTTCTATGATAGGGCACTCAGAGACCCGAATAGATCATTTTATATTTTGTTTAATATAAGATTTCAGGGAAATTCTATCACATTTGTTCAATTTACGTCGCTCCTATTTCAGATAGCGTATCGGGCTAAGCGGCAACTGAAAGCGCATGAAATGACGAGTGAAATGCACTATTAAACTTCTCGGGTAGGGCGAACACAGACCCGATTAGATCATTTTACATTAAGGTTAATATAAGAATTCAGGGAAATTCTATCACATTTGTTCAATTTACGTCGCTCCTATTTCAGATAGCGTATTGGGCTACGCGGCATCACAAAGCGCTTGAAATGGCGAATAAAATGCACTATTAAACTTCTAGGCTAGGGCGAAAAGGGACCCGATTAGATCATTTTACATTCGGGTTAATAAAATAATTCAGCGAAATTCTATCACATTTGTTCAAATTTCGTTGCTCCTATTTCAGATAGCGTATTGGGTTAAGCGGCATCTCAAAGCGCATGAAATGGCGAGTAAAATGCACTATTAAACTTCTAGGGTAGGGCAAACAGAGACCCGATTAGATCATTTTATGTTATGGTTAATTTAAGAATTCAGCAAAATTCTATCACATTTGTTCAATTTACGTCGCTCCTATTTCAGATAGCGTACTGGGCTAGGCGGCATCTTAAAGCGCGTGGAATGGCGAGTAAAATGCGGTGTTAAACTTCAATGATAGGGCAGTCAGAGACCCGATTAGATCATTTTATATTTTGTTTAATATAAGATTTCAGTGAAATCCTATCACATTTGTTCTATTCACGTCGCTCCTATTTCAGTTAGCGTATTGGGCTAACCGGCATCTCAAAGCGCATGAAATGGCGAATAACATGGACTATTAAACTTCTAGGGTAGGGCAAACAGAGACCCGATTAGATCATTTTATATTTTGTTTAATTTAAGAATTCAGCAAGATTCTATCACATTCGTTGAATTTACGTCGCTCCTATTTCAGATAGCGTACTGGGCTAGGCGGCATCTTAAAGCGCGTGGAATGGCGAGTAAAATGCACTGTTAAACTTCAATGATAGGGCAGTCAGAGACCCGATTAGATCATTTTATATTTTGTTTAATATAAGATTTCAGGGAAATCCTATCACATTTGTTCTATTTACGTCGCTCCTATTTCAGTTAGCGTATTGGGCTAACAGGCATCTCAAAGCGCATGAAATGGCGAATAAAATGGACTATTAAACTTCTCGGGTAGGGCAAACAGAGACCCGATTAGATCATTTTATATTACGGTTACTATAAGAATTCAGCGTAATTCTATCACATTTCTTCAAATTACGTCGCTCCTATTTCAGATAGTGTACTGGGCTGGCCGGCATCTCAAAGCGCGTGGAATGGCGAGTAAAATGCACTATTAAACTTCTATGATAGGGCAATCAGTGACCCGATTAGATCATTTTATATTATAGTTAATTTAAGAATTCAGCGAAATTGTATCACATTTGTTCAATTTACGTCGCACCTGTTTCAGATAGCGTATTGGGCTAAGCGGCATCTCAAAGCGCATGAAATGGCGAGTAAATGCAATACTAAACTTCTAGGATAAGGCAAACAGAGACCCGATTAGATCATTTTATATTTTTGTTAGTATAAGAATTCAGCGAAATTCTATCACATTTGTTCAATTTACGTCGCTCATATTTCCGATAGCGTATTGGGCTAAGCGACATCTCAAAGCGCATGAAATGGCGAGTAAAATGCACTATTAAACTTCTAGGGTAGGGCAAACAGACACCCGATTAGATCATTTTATATTATGGTTAATTTAAGAATTCAGCAAAATTCTATCACATTTGTTCAATTTACGTCGCTCCTATTTCAGATAGCGTATTGGGCAAAGCGGCATCTCAAAGCGTATGAAATGGCGAATACAATGCACTATTAAAGTTCTAGGCTAGGGCGAACAGAGATCCGATTAGATCATTTCACATTATGGTTAATTTAAGAATTCAGCGAAATTCTATCACATTTGTTCAATTTATGTCGCTCCTATTTCAGATAGCGTATTGGGCTAAGCGGCATTTCGAAGCGCATGAAATGGCGAGTATAATGCACTATTAAACTTCTAGGGTAAGGCAAACAGAGGCCCGATTACATCATTTTATATTACGGTTAATATAAGAATGCAGCGTAATTCTATCACATTTGTTCAACTTACGTCGCTCATATTTCAGATAGCGTACTGGGCTAGGCGGCATCTTAAAGCGCGTGGAATGGTGAGTAAAATGCACTACTAATCTTCTATGATAGGGCAATCAGAGACCCGATTAGATCATTTTATATTTTGTTTAATATAAGATTTCAGGGAAATAGTATCACATTTGTTCAATTTACGTCGCTCCTATATCAGATAGCGTATTCGGCTAAGCGGCATCTCAAAGCGCATGAAATGGCGAGTGAAATGCACCGTTAGACTTCTATGGTAGGGCGAACAGAGACCCGATTAGATCATTTTACATTAAGGTTAATATAAGGATTCACGGAAATTCTATCACATTTGTTCAATTTACGTCGCTCCTATTTCAGATAGCGTATTGGGCTAAGCGGCATCTCAAAGCGCATGAAATGGCGTGTAAAATGCACGATTAAACTTCTAGGGTAGGGCAAACAGAGACCCGATTAGATCATTTTATATTTTGGTTAATATAAGAATTCAGCGAAATTCTATCACATTTGTTCAATTTACGTCGCTCCTATTTGAGATAGCGTATTGGGCTAAGCCGGATCTCGAAGCGCATGAAATGGCGACTAAAATGCACTATTAAACTTCTAGGGTAGGGCAAACAGAGACCCGATTAGATCATTTTATATTATGGTTAATTTAAGAATTCAGCAAAATTCTATGACATTTGTTCAACCTACGTCGCTCCTATTTCAGATAGCGCACTGGGCTAGGCGGCAACTTAAAGCGCGTGGAATGGCGAGTAAAATGCACTACTAAACTCCTGTGATAGGGCAATCAGAGACCCGATTAGATCAGTTTATATTTTGTTTAATATAAGATTTCAGGGAAATAGTATCACATTTGTTCAATTTACGTCGCTCCTATATCAGATAGCGTATTCGGCTAAGCGGCATCTCAAAGCGCATGAAATGGCGAGTGAAATGCACCGTTAGACTTCTATGGTAGGGCGAACAGAGACCCGATTAGATCATTTTACATTAAGGTTAATATAAGGATTCACGGAAATTCTATCACATTTGTTCAATTTACGTCGCTCCTATTTCAGATAGCGTATTGGGATAAGCGGCATCTCAAAGCGCATGAAATGGCGTGTAAAATGCACGATTAAATTTCTAGGGTAGGGCAAACAGAGACCCGATTAGATCATTTTATATTTTGGTTAATATAAGAATTCAGCGAAATTCTATCACATTTGTTCAATTTACGTCGCTCCTATTTCAGATAGTGTATTGGGCTAAGCGGCATCTCAAAGCGCATGAAATGACGAGTGAAATGCACTATTAAACTTCTAGGGTAGGGCAAACAGGGACCCGATTAGATCATTTTATATTATGGTTAATTTAAGAATTCAGCGAAATTCTATCACATTTGTTCAATTTACGTCGCTCCTATTTCAGATAGCGTATTGTGCTAAGCGGCATCTCAAAGCGCATGAAATGACGAGTGAAATGTACTATTAAACTTCTAGGGTAGGGCAAACAGGGACCCGATTAGATCATTTTATATTATGGTTAATTTAAGAATTCAGCGATATTCTATCACATTTGTTCAATTTACGTCGCTCCTATTTCAGATAGCGTATTGGGCTGAGCGGCATCTCAAAGCGCATGAAATGGCGTGTAAAATGCACGATTAAACTTCTAGGGTAGGGCAAACAGAGACCCGATTAGATCATTTTATATTTTGGTTAATATAAGAATTCAGCGAAATTCTATCACATTTGTTCAATTTACGTCGCTCCTATTTCAGATAGCGTATTGGGCTAAGCCGGATCTCAAAGCGCATGAAATGGCGAGTAAAATGCACTGTGAATCTTCTAGGGTAGGGCAAACAGAGACCCGATTAGATCATTTCATATTATGTTTATTTAAGAATTCAGAAAAATTCTATCACATTTGTTCAATTTACGTCGCTCCTATTTCAGATAGCGTATTGGGCTAAGCGGCATCTCAAAGCGCACGAAATGGCGTGTAGAATGCACGATTAAACTTCTAGGGTAGGGCAAACAGAGACCCGATTAGATCATTTTATATTTTGGTTAATATAAGAATTCAGCGAAATTCTATCACATTTGTTCAATTTACGTCGCTCCTATTTCAGATAGCGTATTGGGCTAAGCGGCATCTCAAAGCGCATGAAATGGCGTGTAAAATGCACGATTAAACTTCTAGGGTAGGGCAAACAGAGACCCGATTAGATCATTTTATATTTTGGTTAATATAAGAATTCAGCGAAATTCTAACACATTTGTTCAACTTTCGTTGCTCCTATTTCAGATAGCGTATTGAGCTAAGCGGCAACTGAAAGCACATGAAATGACGAGTGAAATGCACTATTAAACTTCTAGGGTAGGGCGAACAGAGACCCGATTAGATCATTATACATTAAGGTTAATATAAGATTTCAGGGAAATCCTATCACATTCGTTCTATTTACGTCGCTCCTATTTCAGATAGCGGATTGGGCTGACCGGCATCTCAAAGCGCATGAAATGGCGAATAAAATGGACTGTTAAACTTCTCGGGTAGGGCAAACAGAGACCCAATTAGATCATTTTATATTACGTTTAATATAAGAATTCAGCGTAATTCTATCACATTTCTTCAAATTACGTCGCTCCTATTTCAGATAGTGTACTGGGCTGGCCGGCATCTTAAAGCGCGTGGAATGGCGAGTAAAATGCACAATTAAACTTCTATGATAGGGCAATCAGTGACCCGATTGGATCATTTTATATTATAGTTAATTTAAGAATTCAGCGAAATTCTATCACATTTGTTCAATTTACGTCGCACCTGTTTCAGATAGCGTATTGGGCTAAGCGGCATCTCAAAGCGCATGAAATGGCGAGTAAAATGCAATACTAAACTTCTAGGATAAGGCAAACAGAGACCTGATTAGATCATTTTATATTTTTGTTAGTATAAGATTTCAGCGAAATTCTATCACATTTGTTCAATTTACGTCGCTCATATTTCCGATAGCGTATTGGGCTAAGCGGCATCTCAAAGCGCATGAAATGGCGAGTAAAATGCACGATTAAACTTCTAGGGTAGGGCAAACAGAGACCCGATTAGTTCATTTTATATTACGGTTAATATAAGAATTCAGCGTAATTCTATCGCATTTGTTCAATCTACGTCGCTCCTATTTCAGATAGCGTACTGGGCTAGGCGGCATCTTAGAGCGCGTGAAATGGCGAATAAAATGCACTATGAAACTTCTATGATAGGGCAATCAGAGACCCGATTAGATTATTTTATATTTTGGTTAATATAAGAATTCAGGGAAATTCTATCACATTTGTTCAATTTACGTCGCTCCTATTTCAGATATCGTATTGGGCTAAGCGGCATCTCAAAGCGCATGAAATGACGAGTGAAATGCACTATTATACATCTAGGGTAGGGTGAACAGAGACCCGAAGAGATCATTTTACATTAAGGTGAATATAAGAATGCAGCGTAATTCTGTCACATTTGTTCAAATTACGTCGCTCCTATTTCAGATAGCGTATTGGGTTAAGCGTCATCTCGAAGCGCATGAAATGACGAGTGAAGTGCACTAATAAACATCTAGGGTAGGGCGAACAGAGACCCGATTAGATCATTTTACATTAAGGTTAATATAAGTATTCAGCGAGATTCTATCACACTTGTTCAATTTACATCGCTTCTATTTCAGACAGCGTACTGGGCTAGGCGGCATCTTAAAGCGCGTGGAATGGCGAGTAAAATGCACTATTAACCTTCTGTGATAGGGCAATCAGAGACCAGATTAGATCATTTTATACTTTGGTTAATATAAGAATTCAGCGAAATTCTATCACATTTGTTCAATTTACGTCGCTCCTATTTCAGATAGCGTATTGGGCTAAGCGGCATCTCAAAGCGCATGAAATGACGAGTGAAATGCACTATTAAACTTCTAGGGTAGGGCAAACAGGGACCCGATTAGATCATTTTATATTATGGTTAATTTAAGAATTCAGCGAAATTCTATCACATTTGTTCAATTTACGTCGCTCCTATTTCAGATAGCGTATTGGGCTAAGCGGCATCTCAAAGCGCATGAAATGGCGTGAAAAATGCACGATTAAACTTCTAGGGTAGGGCAAACAGAGACCCGATTAGATCATTTTATATTTTGGTTAATATAAGAATTCAGCGAAATTCTATCACATTTGATCAATTTACGTCGCTCCTATTTCAGATAGCGTATTGGGCTAAGCCGGATCTCAAAGCGCATGAAATGGCGACTAAAATGCACAATTAAACTTCTAGGGTAGGGCAAACAGAGACCCGATTAGATCATTTTATATTATGGTTAATTTAAGAATTCAGCAAAATTCTATGACATTTGTTCAACCTACGTCGCTCCTATTTCAGATAGCGCACTGGGCTAAGCGGCAACTTAAAGCGCGTGGAATGGCGAGTAAAATGCACTACTAAACTTCTATGATAGGGCAATCAGAGACCCGATTAGATCAGTTTATATTTTGTTTAATATAAGATTTCAGGGAAATAGTATCACATTTGTTCAATTTACGTCGCTCCTATATCAGATAGCGTATTCAGCTAAGCGGCATCTCAAAGCGCATGAAATGGCGAGTGAAATGCACCGTTAGACTTCTATGGTAGGGCGAACAGAGACCCGATTAGATCATTTTATATTTTGGTCAATATAAGAATTCAGCGAAATTCTATCACATTTGTTCAATTTACGTCGCTCCTATTTCAGATAGCGTATTGGGCTAAGCCGGATCTCAAAGCGCATGAAATGGCGACTAAAATGCACTATTAAACTTCTAGGGTACGGCAAACAGAGACTCGATTAGATCATTTTATGTTATGGTTAATTTAATAATTCAGCCAAATTCTATCACATTTGTTCAATTTGCGTCGCTCCTATTTCAGATAGCGTACTGGGCTAGGCGGAATCTTAAAGCGCGTGGATTGGCGAGTAAAATGCACTACTAAACTTCTATGATAGGGCAATCAGAGACCCGATTAGATCATTTTATATTTTGGTTAATATAAGAATTCAGCGAAATTCTATCACAATTGTTCTATTTACGTCGCTCCTATTTCAGATAGCGTATTGGGCTACGCGGCATCTCAAAGCGCATGAAATGGCGAGTGAAATGCACTATTAAACTTCTAGGGTAGGGCAAACAGAGACCGGATAAGATCATTTTATATTATGGTTAATTTAAGAATTCAGCGAAACTCTATCATATTTGTTCAATTTACGTCGCTCCTATTTCAGATAGCGTATTGGGCTAAGAGGCATCTCAATGCGCATGAAATGGCGAGTAAAATGCACTATTAAACTTCTAGGATAAGGCAAACAGAGACCCGATTAGATCTTTTTATATTACGGTTAATATAAGAATTCTGCGTAATTCTATCACATTTGTTCAACTTACGTCGCTCCTATTTCAGATAGCGTACTGGGCTAGGCGGCATCTTAAAGCGCGTGGAATGGCGAGTGAAATGCACTATTAAACTACTATGATAGGGCAATCAGAGACCCGACTAGATCATTTTATATTATGGTTAATTTAAGAATTCAGCGAAATTCTATCACAATTGTTCTATTTACGTCGCTCCTATTTCAGATAGCGTATTGGGCTAAGCGGCACCTCAAAGCGCATGAAATGGCGAGTGAAATGCACTATTAGACTTCTATGGTAGGGCGAACAGAGACCCGATTGGATCATTTTACATTAAGGTTTATATAAGAATTCACGGAAATTCTATCACATTTGTTCAATTTACGTCGCTCCTATTTCAGATAGCGTATTGGGCTAAGCGGCCTCTCAAAGCGCATGAAATGATGCGTAAAATGCGCTATTAAACTTCTAGGATAAGGCAAACGGAGACCCGATTTGTTCATTTTATATTACGGTTAATATAAGAATGCAGCGTGATTCTATCACATTTCTTCAAATTACGTCGCTCCTATTTCAGATAGCGTACTGGGCTGGCCGGCATCTTGATCCGCGTGGAATGGCGAGTAAAATGCACTATTAAGCTTCTATGAATGGGCATTCACAGACCCGATTAGATCATTTTATATTTTGTTTAATATAAGATTTCAGGGAAATTCTATCACATTTGTTCAATTTACGTCGGTCATATTTCAGATAGCGTATTGGGCTAAGCGGCATCTCAAAGCGCATGAAATGGCGAGTAGAATGCACTATTAAACTTCTAGGGTAGTGCAAACAGAGACCCGATTAGATCATTTTATATTTTGGTTAATATAAGAATTCAACGAAATTCTATCACATTTGTAAAATTTACGTCGCTCCAATTACATATAGCTTATTGGGCTTAGCGGCATCTCAAAGCGCATGAAATGACGAGTGAAATGCACTATTAAACTTCTAGGGTAGGGCAAACAGAGACCCGATTAGATCATTTTATATTATGGTTAATTTAAGAATTCAACAAGATTCTATCACATTTGTTGAATTTACGTCGCTCCTATTTCAGATAGCGTACTGGGCTAGGCGGCATCTTAAAGCGCGTGGAATCGCGAATAAAATGCACTGTTAAACTTCAATGATAGGGCAGTGAGAGACCCGATTAGATCATTTTATATTTTGTTTAATATAAGATTTCAGGGAAATCCTATCACATTTGTTCTATTTACGTCGCTCCTATTTCAGTTAGCGTATTGGGCTAACCGGCATCTCAAAGCGCATGAAATGGCGAATAAAATGGACTATTAAACTTCTAGGGTAGGGCAAACAGAGACCCGATTAGATCATTTTATATTACGGTTAATATAAGAATTCAGCGTAATTCTATCACATTCCTTCAAATTACGTCGCTCCTATTTCAGATAGCGTACTGGGCTGGTCGGCATCTTAAACCGCGTGGAATGGCGAGTAAAATGCACTATTAAGCTTCTGTGATAGAGCAATCAGTGACCCGATTAGATCATTTTATATTATAGTTAATTTAAGAATTCAGCGAAATTCTATCACATTTGTTCAATTTACGTCTCTCCTATTTCAGATAGCGTATTGGGCTAAGCGGCATCTCAAAGCGCATGAAATGGCGAGTGAAATGCACTATTAGACTTCTATGGTAGGGCGAACAGAGACCCGATTGGAACATTTTACATTAAGGTTAATATAAGAATTCACGGAAATTCTATCACATTTGTTCAATTTACGTCGCTCCTATTCCAGATAGCGTATTGGGCTAAGCGGCATCTCAAAGCGCATGAAATGGCGAGTAAAATGCGCTATTAAACTTCTAGGATAAGGCGAACACAGACCCGATTAGATCATTTTATATTACGGTTAATATAAGAATTCAGCGTAATTCTATCACATTTGTTCAAGTTACGTCGCTCCTATTTCAGATAGCGTACTGGGCTAGGCGGCATCTTAAAGCGCGTGGAATGGAGAGTAAAATGCACTATTAAACTCCTAGGGTAGGGCAAACAGAGACCCGATTAGATCATTTTATATTATGGTTAATTTAAGAATTCAGCAAAATTCTATCACATTTGTTCAACTTACGTCGCTCCTATTTCAGATAGCGTATTGGGCTAAGCGGCATCTCAAAGCGCATGAAATGGCGAGTGAAATGCACTATTAAACTCCTAGGGTAGGGCAAACAGAGACCCGATTAGATCATTTTATATTACCGTTAATATAAGAATTCAGCGTAATTCTATCACATTTCTTCAAATTACGTCGCTCCTATTTCAGATAGCGTACTGGGCTGGCCGGCATCTTAATCCGCGTGGAATGGCGAGTTAAATGCACTATTAAGCTTCTATGATAGGGCATTCACAGACCCGATTAGATCATTTTATATTTTGATTAATATAAGGTTTAAGGGAAATTCTATCACATTTGTTCAATTTATGTCGCTCCTATTTCAGATAGCGTATTGGGCTAAGCCGGATCTCAAAGCGCATGAAATGGCGACTAAAATGCACTATTAAACTTCTAGGGTAGGGCAAACAGAGACCCGATTAGATCATTTTATATTATGGTTAATTTAAGAATTCAGCAAAATTCTACCACATTTGTTCAACTTACGTCGCTCCTATTTCAGATAGCGTATTGGGCTAAGCGGCATCTCAAAGCGCATGAAATGGCGAGTGAAATGCACTATTAAACTCCTAGGGTAGGGCAAACAGAGACCCGATTAGATCATTTTATATTATGGTTAATTTAAGAATTCAACAAGATTCTATCACATTTGTTGAATTTACGTCGCTCCTATTTCAGATAGCGTACTGGGCTAGGCGGCATCTTAAAGCGCGTGGAATCGCGAGTAAAATGCACTGTTAAACTTCAATGATAGGGCAGTCAGAGACCCGATTAGATCATTTTATATTATGGTTAATATAAGAATTCAGCGAAATTCTATCACATTTGTTCAATTTACGTCGCTCCTATTTCAGATAGCGTATTGGGCTAAGCGGCATCTCAAAGCGCATGAAATGGCGCGTAAAATGCGCTATTAAACTTCTAGGATAAGGCAAACGGAGACCCGATTAGTTCATTTTATATTACCGTTAATATAAGAATTCAGCGTAATTCTATCACATTTCTTCAAATTACGTCGCTCCTATTTCAGATAGCGTACTGGGCTGGCCGGCATCTTAATCCGCGTGGAATGGCGAGTAAAATGCACTATTAAGCTTCTATGATAGGGCATTCACAGACCCGATTAGATCATTTTATATTTTGTTTAATATAAGATTTTAGGGAAATTCTATCACATTTGTTCAATTTACGTCGCTCCTATTTCAGTTAGCGTATTGGGCTAACCGGCATCTCAAAGCGCATGAAATGGCGAATAAAATGGACAATTAAACTTCTAGGGTAGGGCAAACGGAGACCCGATTAGATCATTTTATATTACGGTTAATATAAGAATTCAGCGTAATTCTATCACATTTGTTCAAATTACGTCGCTCCTATTTCAGATAGCGTACTGGGCTGGCCGGCATCTTAAAGCGCGTGGAATGGCGAGTAAAATGCACTATTAAACTTCTATGATAGGGCAATCAGTGACCCGATTAGATAATTTTATATTATAGTTAATTTAAGAATTCAGCGAAATTCTATCACATTTGTTCAATTTACGTCGCTCCTATTTCAGATAGCGTATTGGGCTAAGCGGCATCTCAAAGCGCATGAAATGGCGAGCAAAATGCACTATTAAACTTCTATTATGGGGCAATCAGTGACCCGATTAGATCCTTTTATATTATAGTTAATTTAAGAATTCAGCGAAATTCTATCACATTTGTTCAATTTACGTCGCTCCTATTTCAGATAGCGTATTGGGCTAAGCGGCATCTCAAAGCGCATGAAATGGCGAGCAAAATGCACTATTAAACTTCTAGGGTAGGGCAAACAGAGACCCGATTAGATCATTTTATATTTTTGTTAATATAAGAATGCAGCGAAATTCTATCACATTTGTTCAATTTACGTCGCTCATATTTCCGATAGCGTATTGGGCTAAGCGGCATCTCAAAGCGCATGAAATGGCGAGTAAAATGCACTATTAAACTTCTAGGGTAGGGCAATCAGTGACCCGATTAGATCATTTTATATTATAGTTAATTTAAGAATTCAGCGATATTCTATCACATTTGTTCAATTTACGTCGCTCCTATTGCAGATAGCGTACTGGGCTGGCCGGCATCTTAATCCGCGTGGAATGGCGAGTAAAATGCACTATTAAGCTTCTATGATAGGGCATTCACAGACCCGATTAGATCATTTTATATTTTGTTTAATATAAGATTTTAGGGAAATTCTATCACATTTGTTCAATTTACGTCGCTCCTATTTCAGTTAGCGTATTGGGCTAAGCGGCATCTCAAAGCGCATGAAATGGCGCGTAAAATGCGCTATTAAACTTCTAGGATAAGGCAAACGGAGACCCGATTTGTTCATTTTATATTACGGTTAATATAAGAATGCAGCGTGGTTCTATCACATTTCTTCAAATTACGTCGCTCCTATTTCAGATAGCGTACTGGGCTGGCCGGCATTTTGATCCGCGTGGAATGGCGAGTAAAATGCACTATTAAGCTTCTATGAATGGGCATTCACAGACCCGATTAGATCATTTTATATTTTGTTTAATATAAGATTTCAGGGAAATTCTATCACATTTGTTCAATTTACGTCGGTCATATTTCAGATAGCGTATTGGGCTAAGCGGCATCTCAAAGCGCATGAAATGGCGAGTAGAATGCACTATTAAACTTCTAGGGTAGTGCAAACAGAGACCCGATTAGATCATTTTATATTTTGGTTAATATAAGAATTCAACGAAATTCTATCACATTTGTAAAATTTACGTCGCTCCAATTACATATAGCTTATTGGGCTTAGCGGCATCTCAAAGCGCATGAAATGACGAGTGAAATGCACTATTAAACTTCTAGGGTAGGGCAAACAGAGACCCGATTAGATCATTTTATATTATGGTTAATTTAAGAATTCAGCAAAATTCTATGACATTTGTTCAACCTACGTCGCTCCTATTTCAGATAGCGCACTGGGCTAAGCGGCAACTTAAAGCGCGTGGAATGGCGAGTAAAATGCACTACTAAACTTCTATGATAGGGCAATCAGAGACCCGATTAGATCAGTTTATATTTTGTTTAATATAAGATTTCAGGGAAATAGTATCACATTTGTTCAATTTACGTCGCTCCTATATCAGATAGCGTATTCAGCTAAGCGGCATCTCAAAGCGCATGAAATGGCGAGTGAAATGCACCGTTAGACTTCTATGGTAGGGCGAACAGAGACCCGATTAGATCATTTTATATTTTGGTTAATATAAGAATTCAGCGAAATTCTATCACATTTGTTCAATTTACGTCGCTCCTATTTCAGATAGCGTATTGGGCTAAGCCGGATCTCAAAGCGCATGAAATGGCGACTAAAATGCACTATTAAACTTCTAGGGTACGGCAAACAGAGACTCGATTAGATCATTTTATGTTATGGTTAATTTAATAATTCAGCCAAATTCTATCACATTTGTTCAATTTGCGTCGCTCCTATTTCAGATAGCGTACTGGGCTAGGCGGAATCTTAAAGCGCGTGGATTGGCGAGTAAAATGCACTACTAAACTTCTATGATAGGGCAATCAGAGACCCGATTAGATCATTTTATATTTTGGTTAATATAAGAATTCAGCGAAATTCTATCACAATTGTTCTATTTACGTCGCTCCCATTTCAGATAGCGTATTGGGCTACGCGGCATCTCAAAGCGCATGAAATGGCGAGTGAAATGCACTATTAAACTTCTAGGGTAGGGCAAACAGAGACCGGATAAGATCATTTTATATTATGGTTAATTTAAGAATTCAGCGAAACTCTATCATATTTGTTCAATTTACGTCGCTCCTATTTCAGATAGCGTATTGGGCTAATAGGCATCTCAATGCGCATGAAATGGCGAGTAAAATGCACTATTAAACTTCTAGGATAAGGCAAACAGAGACCCGATTAGATCTTTTTATATTACGGTTAATATAAGAATTCTGCGTAATTCTATCACATTTGTTCAACTTACGTCGCTCCTATTTCAGATAGCGTACTGGGCTAGGCGGCATCTTAAAGCGCGTGGAATGGCGAGTGAAATGCACTATTAAACTACTATGATAGGGCAATCAGAGACCCGACTAGATCATTTTATATTATGGTTAATTTAAGAATTCAGCGAAATTCTATCACAATTGTTCTATTTACGTCGCTCCTATTTCAGATAGCGTATTGGGCTAAGCGGCACCTCAAAGCGCATGAAATGGCGAGTGAAATGCACTATTAGACTTCTATGGTAGGGCGAACAGAGACCCGATTGGATCATTTTACATTAAGGTTTATATAAGAATTCACGGAAATTCTATCACATTTGTTCAATTTACGTCGCTCCTATTTCAGATAGCGTATTGGGCTAAGCGGCCTCTCAAAGCGCATGAAATGATGCGTAAAATGCGCTATTAAACTTCTAGGATAAGGCAAACGGAGACCCGATTTGTTCATTTTATATTACGGTTAATATAAGAATGCAGCGTGATTCTATCACATTTCTTCAAATTACGTCGCTCCTATTTCAGATAGCGTACTGGGCTGGCCGGCATTTTGATCCGCGTGGAATGGCGAGTAAAATGCACTATTAAGCTTCTATGAATGGGCATTCACAGACCCGATTAGATCATTTTATATTTTGTTTAATATAAGATTTCAGGGAAATTCTATCACATTTGTTCAATTTACGTCGGTCATATTTCAGATAGCGTATTGGGCTAAGCGGCATCTCAAAGCGCATGAAATGGCGAGTAGAATGCACTATTAAACTTCTAGGGTAGGGCAAACAGAGACCCGATTAGATCATTTTATATTTTGGTTAATATAAGAATTCAACGAAATTCTATCACATTTGTAAAATTTACGTCGCTCCAATTACATATAGCTTATTGGGCTTAGCGGCATCTCAAAGCGCATGAAATGACGAGTGAAATGCACTATTAAACTTCTAGGGTAGGGCAAACAGAGACCCGATTAGATCATTTTATATTATGGTTAATTTAAGAATTCAACAAGATTCTATCACATTTGTTGAATTTACGTCGCTCCTATTTCAGATAGCGTACTGGGCTAGGCGGCATCTTAAAGCGCGTGGAATCGCGAATAAAATGCACTGTTAAACTTCAATGATAGGGCAGTGAGAGACCCGATTAGATCATTTTATATTTTGTTTAATATAAGATTTCAGGGAAATCCTATCACATTTGTTCTATTTACGTCGCTCCTATTTCAGATAGCGTATTGGGCTAACCGGCATCTCAAAGCGCATGAAATGGCGAATAAAATGGACTATTAAACTTCTAGGGTAGGGCAAACAGAGACCCGATTAGATCATTTTATATTACGGTTAATATAAGAATTCAGCGTAATTCTATCACATTCCTTCAAATTACGTCGCTCCTATTTCAGATAGCGTACTGGGCTGGTCGGCATCTTAAACCGCGTGGAATGGCGAGTAAAATGCACTATTAAGCTTCTGTGATAGAGCAATCAGTGACCCGATTAGATCATTTTATATTATAGTTAATTTAAGAATTCAGCGAAATTCTATCACATTTGTTCAATTTACGTCTCTCCTATTTCAGATAGCGTATTGGGCTAAGCGGCATCTCAAAGCGCATGAAATGGCGAGTGAAATGCACTATTAGACTTCTATGGTAGGGCGAACAGAGACCCGATTGGAACATTTTACATTAAGGTTAATATAAGAATTCACGGAAATTCTATCACATTTGTTCAATTTACGTCGCTCCTATTCCAGATAGCGTATTGGGCTAAGCGGCATCTCAAAGCGCATGAAATGGCGAGTAAAATGCGCTATTAAACTTCTAGGCTAGGGCGAACACAGACCCGATTAGATCATTTTATATTACGGTTAATATAAGAATTCAGCGTAATTCTATCACATTTGTTCAAGTTACGTCGCTCCTATTTCAGATAGCGTACTGGGCTAGGCGGCATCTTAAAGCGCGTGGAATGGAGAGTAAAATGCACTATTAAACTTCTAGGGTAGGGCAAACAGAGACCCGATTAGATCATTTTATATTATGGTTAATTTAAGAATTCAGCAAAATTCTATCACATTTGTTCAACTTACGTCGCTCCTATTTCAGATAGCGTATTGGGCTAAGCGGCATCTCAAAGCGCATGAAATGGCGAGTGAAATGCACTATTAAACTCCTAGGGTAGGGCAAACAGAGACCCGATTAGATCATTTTATATTATGGTTAATATAAGAATTCAGCGTAATTCTATCACATTTCTTCAAATTACGTCGCTCCTATTTCAGATAGCGTACTGGGCTGGCCGGCATCTTAATCCGCGTGGAATGGCGAGTAAAATGCACTATTAAGCTTCTATGATAGGGCATTCACAGACCCGATTAGATCATTTTATATTTTGATTAATATAAGGTTTAAGGGAAATTCTATCACATTTGTTCAATTTATGTCGCTCCTATTTCAGATAGCGTATTGGGCTAAGCCGGATCTCAAAGCGCATGAAATGGCGACTAAAATGCACTATTAAACTTCTAGGGTAGGGCAAACAGAGACCCGATTAGATCATTTTATATTATGGTTAATTTAAGAATTCAGCAAAATTCTACCACATTTGTTCAACTTACGTCGCTCCTATTTCAGATAGCGTATTGGGCTAAGCGGCATCTCAAAGCGCATGAAATGGCGGGTGAAATGCACTATTAAACTTCTAGGGTAGGGCAAACAGAGATCCGATTAGATCATTTTATATTATGGTTAATTTAAGAATTCAACAAGATTCTATCACATTTGTTGAATTTACGTCGCTCCTATTTCAGATAGCGTACTGGGCTAGGCGGCATCTTAAAGCGCGTGGAATCGCGAGTAAAATGCACTGTTAAACTTCAATGATAGGGCAGTCAGAGACCCGATTAGATCATTTTATATTATGGTTAATATAAGAATTCAGCGAAATTCTATCACATTTGTTCAATTTGCGTCGCTCATATTTCAGATAGCGTATTGGGCTAAGCGGCATCTCAAAGCGCATGAAATGGCGCGTAAAATGCGCTATTAAACTTCTAGGATAAGGCAAACGGAGACCCGATTAGTTCATTTTATATTACCGTTAATATAAGAATTCAGCGTAATTCTATCACATTTCTTCAAATTACGTCGCTCCTATTTCAGATAGCGTACTGGGCTGGCCGGCATCTTAATCCGCGTGGAATGGCGAGTAAAATGCACTATTAAGCTTCTATGATAGGGCATTCACAGACCCGATTAGATCATTTTATATTTTGTTTAATATAAGATTTTAGGGAAATTCTATCACATTTGTTCAATTTACGTCGCTCCTATTTCAGTTAGCGTATTGGGCTAACCGGCATCTCAAAGCGCATGAAATGGCGAATAAAATGCACAATTAAACTTCTAGGGTAAGGCAATCGGAGACCCGATTAGATCATTTTATATTACGGTTAATATAAGAATTCAGCGTAATTCTATCACATTTGTTCAAATTACGTCGCTCCTATTTCAGATAGCGTACTGGGCTGGGCGGCATCTTAAAGCGCGTGGAATGGCGAGTAAAATGCACTATTAAACTTCTATGATAGGGCAATCAGTGACCCGATTAGATAATTTTATATTATAGTTAATTTAAGAATTCAGCGAAATTCTATCACATTTGTTCAATTTACGTCGCTCCTATTTCAGATAGCGTATTGGGCTAAGCGGCATCTCAAAGCGCATGAAATGGCGAGCAAAATGCACTATTAAACTTCTATGATGGGGCAATCAGTGACCCGATTAGATCCTTTTATATTATAGTTAATTTAAGAATTCAGCGAAATTCTATCACATTTGTTCAATTTACGTCGCTCCTATTTCAGATAGCGTATTGGGCTAAGCGGCATCTCAAAGCGCATGAAATGGCGAGCAAAATGCACTATTAAACTTCTAGGGTAGGGCAAACAGAGACCCGATTAGATCATTTTATATTTTTGTTAATATAAGAATGCAGCGAAATTCTATCACATTTGTTCAATTTACGTCGCTCATATTTCCGATAGCGTATTGGGCTAAGCGGCATCTCAAAGCGCATGAAATGGCGAGTAAAATGCACTATTAAACTTCTAGGGTAGGGCAATCAGTGACCCGATTAGATCATTTTATATTATAGTTAATTTAAGAATTCAGCGATATTCTATCACATTTGTTCAATTTACGTCGCTCCTATTGCAGATAGCGTATTGGGTTAAGCGGCACCTCAAAGCGCATGAAATTGCGAGTAAAATGCACTATTAAACTTCTAGGGTAGAGCAAACAGAGACCCGATTAGATCATTTTATATTATGGTTAATATAAGAATTCAGCGAAATTCTATCACATTTGTTCAATTTACGTCGCTCATATTTCAGATAGCGTATTGGGCTAAGCGGCATCTCAAAGCGCATGAAATGGCGAGTAAAATGCGCTATTAAACTTCTAGGATAAGGCAAACGGAGACCCGATTAGTTCATTTTATATTACGGTTAATACAAGAATTCAGCGTAATTCTATCACATTTCTTCAAATTACGTCGCTCCTATTTCAGATAGCGTACTGGGCTGGCCGGCATCTTAATCCGCGTGGAATGGCGAGTAAAATGCACTATTAAGCTTCTATGATAGGGCATTCACAGACCCGATTAGATCATTTTATATTTTGTTTAATATAAGATTTCAGGGAAATTCTATCACATTTGTTCAATTTACGTCGCTCCTATTTCAGATAGCGTATTGGGCTAAGCGGCATCTCAAAGCGCATGAAATGGCGAGCAAAATGCACTATTAAACTTCTAGGGTACGGCAAACAGAGACCCGATTAGATCATTTTGTACTATGGTTAATTTAGGAATTCAGCAAAATTCTATCACGTTTGTTCAATTTACGTCGCTCCTATTGCAGATAGCGTGTTGGGTTAAGCGGCATCTCGAAGCGCATGAAATGGCGAGTATAATGCACTATTAAACTTCTAGGATAAGGCAAACAGATACCCGATTAGATCATTTTATATTATGGTTAATATAAGAATTCAGCGAAATTCTATCACATTTGTTCAATTTACGTCGCTCATATTTCAGATAGCGTATTGGGCTAAGCGGCATCTCAAAGCGCATGAAATGGCAAGTAAAATGCACTATTAAACTTCTAGGGTAGGGCAATCAGTGACCCGATTAGATCATTTTATATTATGGTTAATTTAAGAATTCAGCAAGATTCTATCACATTTGTTGAATTTACGTCGCTCCTATTTCAGATAGCGTACTGGGCTAGGCGGCATCTTAAAGCGCGTGGAATCGCGAGTAAAATGCACTGTGAAACTTCAATGATAGGGCAGTCAGAGACCCGATTAGATCATTTTATATTTTGTTTAATATAAGATTTCAGGGAAATCCTATCACATTTGTTCTATTTACGTCGCTCCTATTTCAGTTAGCGTATTGGGCTAACGGGCATCTCAAAGCGCATGAAATGGCGAATAAAATGGACTATTAAACTTCTCGGGTAGGGCAAACAGAGACCCGATTAGATCATTTTATATTACGGTTAATATAAGAATTCAGCGTAATTCTATCACATTTCTTCAAATTACGTCGCTCCTATTTCAGATAGTGTACTGGGCTGGCCGGCATCTTAAAGCGCGTGGAATGGCGAGTAAAATGCACTATTAAACTTCTATGATAGGGCAATCAGTGACCCGATTAGATCATTTTATATTATAGTTAATTTAAGAATTCAGCGAAATTCTATCACATTTGTTCAATTTACGTCGCACCTGTTTCAGATAGCGTATTGGGCTAAGCGGCATCTCAAAGCGCATGAAATGGCGAGTAAATGCAATACTAAACTTCTAGGATAAGGCAAACAGAGACCCGATTAGATCATTTTATATTTTTGTTAGTATAAGAATTCAGCGAAATTCTATCACATTTGTTCAATTTACGTCGCTCATATTTCCGATAGCGTATTGGGCTAAGCGGCATCTCAAAGCGCATGAAATGGCGAGTAAAATGCACTATTAAACTTCTAGGGTAGGGCAAACAGACACCCGATTAGATCATTTTATATTATGGTTAATTTAAGAATTCAGCAAAATTCTATCACATTTGTTCAATTTACGTCGCTCCTATTTCAGATAGCGTATTGGGCTAAGCGGCATTTCGAAGCGCATGAAATGGCGAGTATAATGCACTATTAAACTTCTAGGGTAAGGCGAACAGAGGCCCGATTACATCATTTTATATTACGGTTAATATAAGAATGCAGCGTAATTCTATCACATTTGTTCAACTTACGTCGCTCACATTTCAGATAGCGTACTGGGCTAGGCGGCATCTTAAAGCGCGTGGAATGGTGAGTAAAATGCACTACTAATCTTCTATGATAGGGCAATCAGAGACCCGATTAGATCATTTTATATTTTGTTTAATATAAGATTTCAGGGAAATTCTATCACATTTGTTCAATTTACGTCGCTCCTATTTCAGATAGCGTATTGGGCTAAGCCGGATCTCAAAGCGCATGAAACGGCGACTAAAATGCACTATTAAACTTCTAGGGTAGGGCAAACAGAGACCCGATTAGATCATTTTATATTATGGTTAATTTAAGAATTCAGCAAAATTCTATGACATTTGTTCAACCTACGTCGCTCCTATTTCAGATAGCGCACTGGGCTAGGCGGCAACATAAAGCGCGTGGAATGGCGAGTGAAATGCACTACTAAACTCCTATGATAGGGCAATCAGAGACCCGATTAGATCAGTTTATATTTTGTTTAATATAAGATTTCAGGGAAATAGTATCACATTCGTTCAATTTACGTCGCTCCTATATCAGATAGCGTATTCGGCTAAGCGGCATCTCAAAGCGCATGAAATGGCGAGTGAAATGCACCGTTAGACTTCTATGGTAGGGCGAACAGAGACCCGATTAGATCATTTTACATTAAGGTTAATATAAGGATTCACGGAAATTCTATCACATTTGTTCAATTTACGTCGCTCCTATTTCAGATAGCGTATTGGGCTAAGCGGCATCTCAAAGCGCATGAAATGGCGTGTAAAATGCACGATTAAACTTCTAGGGTAGGGCAAACAGAGACCCGATTAGATCATTTTATATTTTGGTTAATATAAGAATTCAGCGAAATTCTATCACATTTGTTCAATTTACGTCGCTCCTATTTCAGATAGCGTATTGGGCTAAGCCGGATCTCAAAGCGCATGAAATGGTGACTAAAATGCACTATTAAACTTCTAGGGTACGGCAAACAGAGACTCGATTAGATCATTTTATGTTATGGTTAATTTAATAATTCAGCCAAATTCTATCACATTTGTTCAATTTGCGTCGCTCCTATTTCAGATAGCGTACTGGCCTAGGCGGAATCTTAAAGCGCGTGGATTGGCGAGTAAAATGCACTACTAAACTTCTATGATAGGGCAATCAGAGACCCGATTAGATCATTTTATATTTTGGTTAATATAAAAATTCAGCGAAATTCTATCACAATTGTTCTATTTACGTCGCTCCTATTTCAGATAGCGTATTGGGCTAAGCGGCATCTCAAAGCGCATGAAATGGCGAGTGAAATGCACTATTAAACTTCTAGGGTAGGGCAAACAGAGACCGGATAAGATCATTTTATATTATGGTTAATTTAAGAATTCAGCGAAACTCTATCATATTTGTTCAATTTACGTCGCTCCTATTTCAGATAGCGTATTGGGCTAAGAGGCATCTCAATGCGCATGAAATGGCGAGAAAAATGCACTATTAAACTTCTAGGATAAGGCAAACAGAGACCCGATTAGATCTTTTTATATTACGGTTAATATAAGAATTCTGCGTAATTCTATCACATTTGTTCAACTTACGTCGCTCCTATTTCAGATAGCGTACTGGGCTAGGCGGCATCTTAAAGCGCGTAGAATGGCGAGTGAAATGCACTATTAAACTACTATGATAGGGCAATCAGAGACCCGACTAGATCATTTTATATTATGGTTAATTTAAGAATTCAGCGAAATTCTATCACAGTTGTTCTATTTACGTCGCTCCTATTTCAGATAGCGTATTGGGCTAAGCGGCACCTCAAAGCGCATGAAATGGCGAGTGAAATGCACTATTAGACTTCTATGGTAGGGCGAACAGAGACCCGATTGGATCATTTTACATTAAGGTTTATATAAGAATTCACGGAAATTCTATCACATTTGTTCAATTTACGTCGCTCCTATTTCAGATAGCGTATTGGGCTAAGCGGCCTCTCAAAGCGCATGAAATGATGCGTAAAATGCGCTATTAAACTTCTAGGATAAGGCAAACGGAGACCCGATTTGTTCATTTTATATTACGGTTAATATAAGAATGCAGCGTGATTCTATCACATTTCTTCAAATTACGTCGCTCCTATTTCAGATAGCGTACTGGGCTGGCCGGCATTTTGATCCGCGTGGAATGGCGAGTAAAATGCACTATTAAGCTTCTATGAATGGGCATTCACAGACCCGATTAGATCATTTTATATTTTGTTTAATATAAGATTTCAGGGAAATTCTATCACATTTGTTCAATTTACGTCGGTCATATTTCAGATAGCGTATTGGGCTAAGCGGCATCTCAAAGCGCATGAAATGGCGAGTAGAATGCACTATTAAACTTCTAGGGTAGTGCAAACAGAGACCCGATTAGATCATTTTATATTTTGGTTAATATAAGAATTCAACGAAATTCTATCACATTTGTAAAATTTACGTCGCTCCAATTACATATAGCTTATTGGGCTTAGCGGCATCTCAAAGCGCATGAAATGACGAGTGAAATGCACTATTAAACTTCTAGGGTAGGGCAAACAGAGGCCCGATTAGATCATTTTATATTATGGTTAATTTAAGAATTCAACAAGATTCTATCACATTTGTTGAATTTACGTCGCTCCTATTTCAGATAGCGTACTGGGCTAGGCGGCATCTTAAAGCGCGTGGAATCGCGAATAAAATGCACTGTTAAACTTCAATGATAGGGCAGTGAGAGACCCGATTAGATCATTTTATATTTTGTTTAATATAAGATTTCAGGGAAATCCTATCACATTTGTTCTATTTACGTCGCTCCTATTTCAGTTAGCGTATTGGGCTAACCGGCATCTCAAAGCGCATGAAATGGCGAATAAAATGGACTATTAAACTTCTAGGGTAGGGCAAACAGAGACCCGATTAGATCATTTTATATTACGGTTAATATAAGAATTCAGCGTAATTCTATCACATTCCTTCAAATTACGTCGCTCCTATTTCAGATAGCGTACTGGGCTGGTCGGCATCTTAAACCGCGTGGAATGGCGAGTAAAATGCACTATTAAGCTTCTGTGATAGAGCAATCAGTGACCCGATTAGATCATTTTATATTATAGTTAATTTAAGAATTCAGCGAAATTCTATCACATTTGTTCAATTTACGTCTCTCCTATTTCAGATAGCGTATTGGGCTAAGCGGCATCTCAAAGCGCATGAAATGGCGAGTGAAATGCACTATTAGACTTCTATGGTAGGGCGAACAGAGACCCGATTGGAACATTTTACATTAAGGTTAATATAAGAATTCACGGAAATTCTATCACATTTGTTCAATTTACGTCGCTCCTATTTCAGATAGCGTATTGGGCTAAGCGGCATCTCAAAGCGCATGAAATGGCGAGTAAAATGCGCTATTAAACTTCTAGGATAAGGCGAACACAGACCCGATTAGATCATTTTATATTACGGTTAATATAAGAATTCAGCGTAATTCTATCACATTTGTTCAAGTTACGTCGCTCCTATTTCAGATAGCGTACTGGGCTAGGCGGCATCTTAAAGCGCGTGGAATGGAGAGTAAAATGCACTATTAAACTCCTAGGGTAGGGCAAACAGAGACCCGATTAGATCATTTTATATTATGGTTAATTTAAGAATTCAGCAAAATTCTATCACATTTGTTCAACTTACGTCGCTCCTATTTCAGATAGCGTATTGGGCTAAGCGGCATCTCAAAGCGCATGAAATGGCGAGTGAAATGCACTATTAAACTCCTAGGGTAGGGCAAACAGAGACCCGATTAGATCATTTTACATTACCGTTAATATAAGAATTCAGCGTAATTCTATCACATTTCTTCAAATTACGTCGCTCCTATTTCAGATAGCGTACTGGGCTGGCCGGCATCTTAATCCGCGTGGAATGGCGAGTAAAATGCACTATTAAGCTTCTATGATAGGGCATTCACAGACCCGATTAGATCATTTTATATTTTGATTAATATAAGGTTTAAGGGAAATTCTATCACATTTGTTCAATTTATGTCGCTCCTATTTCAGATAGCGTATTGGGCTAAGCCGGATCTCAAAGCGCATGAAATGGCGACTAAAATGCACTATTAAACTTCTAGGGTAGGGCAAACAGAGACCCGATTAGATCATTTTATATTATGGTTAATTTAAGAATTCAGCAAAATTCTACCACATTTGTTCAACTTACGTCGCTCCTATTTCAGATAGCGTATTGGGCTAAGCGGCATCTCAAAGCGCATGAAATGGCGGGTGAAATGCACTATTAAACTCCTAGGGTAGGGCAAACAGAGACCCGATTAGATCATTTTATATTATGGTTAATTTAAGAATTCAACAAGATTCTATCACATTTGTTGAATTTACGTCGCTCCTATTTCAGATAGCGTACTGGGCTAGGCGGCATCTTAAAGCGCGTGGAATCGCGAGTAAAATGCACTGTTAAACTTCAATGATAGGGCAGTCAGAGACCCGATTAGATCATTTTATATTATGGTTAATATAAGAATTCAGCGAAATTCTATCACATTTGTTCAATTTGCGTCGCTCATATTTCAGATAGCGTATTGGGCTAAGCGGCATCTCAAAGCGCATGAAATGGCGCGTAAAATGCGCTATTAAACTTCTAGGATAAGGCAAACGGAGACCCGATTAGATCATTTTATATTACCGTTAATATAAGAATTCAGCGTAATTCTATCACATTTCTTCAAATTACGTCGCTCCTATTTCAGATAGCGTACTGGGCTGGCCGGCATCTTAATCCGCGTGGAATGGCGAGTAAAATGCACTATTAAGCTTCTATGATAGGGCATTCACAGACCCGATTAGATCATTTTATATTTTGTTTAATATAAGATTTTAGGGAAATTCTATCACATTTGTTCAATTTACGTCGCTCCTATTTCAGTTAGCGTATTGGGCTAACCGGCATCTCAAAGCGCATGAAATGGCGAATAAAATGGACAATTAAACTTCTAGGGTAGGGCAAACGGAGACCCGATTAGATCATTTTATATTACGGTTAATATAAGAATTCAGCGTAATTCTATCACATTTGTTCAAATTACGTCGCTCCTATTTCAGATAGCGTACTGGGCTAGCCGGCATCTTAAAGCGCGTGGAATGGCGAGTAAAATGCACTATTAAACTTCTATGATAGGGCAATCAGTGACCCGATTAGATAATTTTATATTATAGTTAATTTAAGAATTCAGCGAAATTCTATCACATTTGTTCAATTTACGTCGCTCCTATTTCAGATAGCGTATTGGGCTAAGCGGCATCTCAAAGTGCATGAAATGGCGAGTAAAATGCACTATTAAACTTCTATGATGGGGCAATCAGTGACCCGATTAGATCCTTTTATATTATAGTTAATTTAAGAATTCAGCGAAATTCTATCACATTTGTTCAATTTACGTCGCTCCTATTTCAGATAGCGTATTGGGCTAAGCGGCATCTCAAAGCGCATGAAATGGCGAGCAAAATGCACTATTAAACTTCTAGGGTAGGGCAAACAGAGACCCGATTAGATCATTTTATATTTTTGTTAATATAAGAATGCAGCGAAATTCTATCACATTTGTTCAATTTACGTCGCTCATATTTCCGATAGCGTATTGGGCTAAGCGGCATCTCAAAGCGCATGAAATGGCGAGTAAAATGCACTATTAAACTTCTAGGGTAGGGCAATCAGAGACCCGATTAGATCATTTTATATTATAGTTAATTTAAGAATTCAGCGATATTCTATCACATTTGTTCAATTTACGTCGCTCCTATTGCAGATAGCGTATTGGGTTAAGCGGCACCTCAAAGCGCATGAAATTGCGAGTAAAATGCACTATTAAACTTCTAGGGTAGAGCAAACAGAGACCCGATTAGATCATTTTATATTATGGTTAATATAAGAATTCAGCGAAATTCTATCACATTTGTTCAATTTGCGTCGCTCATATTTCAGATAGCGTATTGGGCTAAGCGGCATCTCAAAGCGCATGAAATTGCGCGTAAAATGCGCTATTAAACTTCTAGGATAAGGCAAACGGAGACCCGATTAGTTCATTTTATATTACGGTTAATACAAGAATTCAGCGTAATTCTATCACATTTCTTCAAATTACGTCGCTCCTATTTCAGATAGCGTACTGGGCTGGCCGGCATCTTAATCCGCGTGGAATGGCGAGTAAAATGCACTATTAAGCTTCTATGATAGGGCATTCACAGACCCGATTAGATCATTTTATATTTTGTTTAATATAAGATTTCAGGGAAATTCTATCACATTTGTTCAATTTACGTCGCTCCTATTTCAGATAGCGTATTGGGCTAAGCGGCATCTCAAAGCGCATGAAATGGCGAGCAAAATGCACTATTAAACTTCTAGGGTACGGCAAACAGAGACCCGATTAGATCATTTTGTACTATGGTTAATTTAGGAATTCAGCAAAATTCTATCACGTTTGTTCAATTTACGTCGCTCCTATTGCAGATAGCGTGTTGGGTTAAGCGGCATCTCGAAGCGCATGAAATGGCGAGTATAATGCACTATTAAACTTCTAGGATAAGGCAAACAGATACCCGATTAGATCATTTTATATTATGGTTAATATAAGAATTCAGCGAAATTCTATCACATTTGTTCAATTTACGTCGCTCATATTTCAGATAGCGTATTGGGCTAAGCGGCATCTCAAAGCGCATGAAATGGCAAGTAAAATGCACTATTAAACTTCTAGGGTAGGGCAATCAGTGACCCGATTAGATCATTTTATATTATGGTTAATTTAAGAATTCAGCAAGATTCTATCACATTTGTTGAATTTACGTCGCTCCTATTTCAGATAGCGTACTGGGCTAGGCGGCATCTTAAAGCGCGTGGAATCGCGAGTAAAATGCACTGTGAAACTTCAATGATAGGGCAGTCAGAGACCCGATTAGATCATTTTATATTTTGTTTAATATAAGATTTCAGGGAAATCCTATCACATTTGTTCTATTTACGTCGCTCCTATTTCAGTTAGCGTATTGGGCTAACGGGCATCTCAAAGCGCATGAAATGGCGAATAAAATGGACTATTAAACTTCTCGGGTAGGGCAAACAGAGACCCGATTAGATCATTTTATATTACGGTTAATATAAGAATTCAGCGTAATTCTATCACATTTCTTCAAATTACGTTGCTCCTATTTCAGATAGTGTACTGGGCTGGCCGGCATCTTAAAGCGCGTGGAATGGCGAGTAAAATGCACTATTAAACTTCTATGATAGGGCAATCAGTGACCCGATTAGATCATTTTATATTATAGTTAATTTAAGAATTCAGCGAAATTCTATCACATTTGTTCAATTTACGTCGCACCTGTTTCAGATAGCGTATTGGGCTAAGCGGCATCTCAAAGCGCATGAAATGGCGAGTAAATGCAATACTAAACTTCTAGGATAAGGCAAACAGAGACCCGATTAGATCATTTTATATTTTTGTTAGTATAAGAATTCAGCGAAATTCTATCACATTTGTTCAATTTACGTCGCTCATATTTCCGATAGCGTATTGGGCTAAGCGGCATCTCAAAGCGCATGAAATGGCGAGTAAAATGCACTATTAAACTTCTAGGGTAGGGCAAACAGACACCCGATTAGATCATTTTATATTATGGTTAATTTAAGAATTCAGCAAAATTCTATCACATTTGTTCAATTTACGTCGCTCCTATTTCAGATAGCGTATTGGGCTAAGCGGCATTTCGAAGCGCATGAAATGGCGAGTATAATGCACTATTAAACTTCTAGGGTAAGGCGAACAGAGGCCCGATTACATCATTTTATATTACGGTTAATATAAGAATGCAGCGTAATTCTATCACATTTGTTCAACTTACGTCGCTCACATTTCAGATAGCGTACTGGGCTAGGCGGCATCTTAAAGCGCGTGGAATGGTGAGTAAAATGCACTACTAATCTTCTATGATAGGGCAATCAGAGACCCGATTAGATCATTTTATATTTTGTTTAATATAAGATTTCAGGGAAATTCTATCACATTTGTTCAATTTACGTCGCTCCTATTTCAGATAGCGTATTGGGCTAAGCCGGATCTCAAAGCGCATGAAACGGCGACTAAAATGCACTATTAAACTTCTAGGGTAGGGCAAACAGAGACCCGATTAGATCATTTATATTATGGTTAATTTAAGAATTCAGCAAAATTCTATGACATTTGTTCAACCTACGTCGCTCCTATTTCAGATAGCGCACTGGGCTAGGCGGCAACATAAAGCGCGTGGAATGGCGAGTGAAATGCACTACTAAACTCCTATGATAGGGCAATCAGAGACCCGATTAGATCAGTTTATATTTTGTTTAATATAAGATTTCAGGGAAATAGTATCACATTCGTTCAATTTACGTCGCTCCTATATCAGATAGCGTATTCGGCTAAGCGGCATCTCAAAGCGCATGAAATGGCGAGTGAAATGCACCGTTAGACTTCTATGGTAGGGCGAACAGAGACCCGATTAGATCATTTTACATTAAGGTTAATATAAGGATTCACGGAAATTCTATCACATTTGTTCAATTTACGTCGCTCCTATTTCAGATAGCGTATTGGGCTAAGCGGCATCTCAAAGCGCATGAAATGGCGTGTAAAATGCACGATTAAACTTCTAGGGTAGGGCAAACAGAGACCCGATTAGATCATTTTATATTTTGGTTAATATAAGAATTCAGCGAAATTCTATCACATTTGTTCAACTTACGTCGCTCCTATTTCAGATAGCGTATTGGGCTAAGCCGGATCTCAAAGCGCATGAAATGGTGACTAAAATGCACTATTAAACTTCTAGGGTACGGCAAACAGAGACTCGATTAGATCATTTTATGTTATGGTTAATTTAATAAATTCAGCCAAATTCTATCACATTTGTTCAATTTGCGTCGCTCCTATTTCAGATAGCGTACTGGCCTAGGCGGAATCTTAAAGCGCGTGGATTGGCGAGTAAAATGCACTACTAAACTTCTATGATAGGGCAATCAGAGACCCGATTAGATCATTTTATATTTTGGTTAATATAAAAATTCAGCGAAATTCTATCACAATTGTTCTATTTACGTCGCTCCTATTTCAGATAGCGTATTGGGCTAAGCGGCATCTCAAAGCGCATGAAATGGCGAGTGAAATGCACTATTAAACTTCTAGGGTAGGGCAAACAGAGACCGGATAAGATCATTTTATATTATGGTTAATTTAAGAATTCAGCGAAACTCTATCATATTTGTTCAATTTACGTCGCTCCTATTTCAGATAGCGTATTGGGCTAAGAGGCATCTCAATGCGCATGAAATGGCGAGAAAAATGCACTATTAAACTTCTAGGATAAGGCAAACAGAGACCCGATTAGATCTTTTTATATTACGGTTAATATAAGAATTCTGCGTAATTCTATCACATTTGTTCAACTTACGTCGCTCCTATTTCAGATAGCGTACTGGGCTAGGCGGCATCTTAAAGCGCGTAGAATGGCGAGTGAAATGCACTATTAAACTACTATGATAGGGCAATCAGAGACCCGACTAGATCATTTTATATTATGGTTAATTTAAGAATTCAGCGAAATTCTATCACAGTTGTTCTATTTACGTCGCTCCTATTTCAGATAGCGTATTGGGCTAAGCGGCACCTCAAAGCGCATGAAATGGCGAGTGAAATGCACTATTAGACTTCTATGGTAGGGCGAACAGAGACCCGATTGGATCATTTTACATTAAGGTTTATATAAGAATTCACGGAAATTCTATCACATTTGTTCAATTTACGTCGCTCCTATTTCAGATAGCGTATTGGGCTAAGCGGCCTCTCAAAGCGCATGAAATGATGCGTAAAATGCGCTATTAAACTTCTAGGATAAGGCAAACGGAGACCCGATTTGTTCATTTTATATTACGGTTAATATAAGAATGCAGCGTGATTCTATCACATTTCTTCAAATTACGTCGCTCCTATTTCAGATAGCGTACTGGGCTGGCCGGCATCTTGATCCGCGTGGAATGGCGAGTAAAATGCACTATTAAGCTTCTATGAATGGGCATTCACAGACCCGATTAGATCATTTTATATTTTGTTTAATATAAGATTTCAGGGAAATTCTATCACATTTGTTCAATTTACGTCGGTCATATATCAGATAGCGTATTGGGCTAAGCGGCATCTCAAAGCGCATGAAATGGCGAGTAGAATGCACTATTAAACTTCTAGGGTAGTGCAAACAGAGACCCGATTAGATCATTTTATATTTTGGTTAATATAAGAATTCAACGAAATTCTATCACATTTGTAAAATTTACGTCGCTCCAATTACATATAGCTTATTGGGCTTAGCGGCATCTCAAAGCGCATGAAATGACGAGTGAAATGCACTATTAAACTTCTAGGGTAGGGCAAACAGAGGCCCGATTAGATCATTTTATATTATGGTTAATTTAAGAATTCAACAAGATTCTATCACATTTGTTGAATTTACGTCACTCCTATTTCAGATAGCGTACTGGGCTAGGCGGCATCTTAGAGCGCGTGGAATCGCGAATAAAATGCACTGTTAAACTTCAATGATAGGGCAGTGAGAGACCCGATTAGATCATTTTATATTTTGTTTAATATAAGATTTCAGGGAAATCCTATCACATTTGTTCTATTTACGTCGCTCCTATTTCAGTTAGCGTATTGGGCTAACCGGCATCTCAAAGCGCATGAAATGGCGAATAAAATGGACTATTAAACTTCTAGGGTAGGGCAAACAGAGACCCGATTAGATCATTTTATATTACGGTTAATATAAGAATTCAGCGTAATTCTATCACATTCCTTCAAATTACGTCGCTCCTATTTCAGATAGCGTACTGGGCTGGTCGGCATCTTAAACCGCGTGGAATGGCGAGTAAAATGCACTATTAAGCTTCTGTGATAGAGCAATCAGTGACCCGATTAGATCATTTTATATTATAGTTAATTTAAGAATTCAGCGAAATTCTATCACATTTGTTCAATTTACGTCTCTCCTATTTCAGATAGCGTATTGGGCTAAGCGGCATCTCAAAGCGCATGAAATGGCGAGTGAAATGCACTATTAGACTTCTATGGTAGGGCGAACAGAGACCCGATTGGAACATTTTACATTAAGGTTAATATAAGAATTCACGGAAATTCTATCACATTTGTTCAATTTACGTCGCTCCTATTCCAGATAGCGTATTGGGCTAAGCGGCATCTCAAAGCGCATGAAATGGCGAGTAAAATGCGCTATTAAACTTCTAGGATAAGGCAAACACAGACCCGATTAGATCATTTTATATTACGGTTAATATAAGAATTCAGCGTAATTCTATCACATTTGTTCAAGTTACGTCGCTCCTATTTCAGATAGCGTACTGGGCTAGGCGGCACCTTAAAGCGCGTGGAATGGAGAGTAAAATGCACTATTAAACTCCTAGGGTAGGGCAAACAGAGACCCGATTAGATCATTTTATATTATGGTTAATTTAAGAATTCAGCAAAATTCTATCACATTTGTTCAACTTACGTCGCTCCTATTTCAGATAGCGTATTGGGCTAAGCGGCATCTCAAAGCGCATGAAATGGCGAGTGAAATGCACTATTAAACTCCTAGGGTAGGGCAAACAGAGACCCGATTAGATCATTTTACATTACCGTTAATATAAGAATTCAGCGTAATTCTATCACATTTCTTCAAATTACGTCGCTCCTATTTCAGATAGCGTACTGGGCTGGCCGGCATCTTAATCCGCGTGGAATGGCGAGTAAAATGCACTATTAAGCTTCTATGATAGGGCATTCACAGACCCGATTAGATCATTTTATATTTTGATTAATATAAGGTTTAAGGGAAATTCTATCACATTTGTTCAATTTATGTCGCTCCTATTTCAGATAGCGTATTGGGCTAAGCCGGATCTCAAAGCGCTTGAAATGGCGACTAAAATGCACTATTAAACTTCTAGGGTAGGGCAAACAGAGACCCGATTAGATCATTTTATATTATGGTTAATTTAAGAATTCAGCAAAATTCTACCACATTTGTTCAACTTACGTCGCTCCTATTTCAGATAGCGTATTGGGCTAAGCGGCATCTCAAAGCGCATGAAATGGCGGGTGAAATGCACTATTAAACTCCTAGGGTAGGGCAAACAGAGACCCGATTAGATCATTTTATATTATGGTTAATTTAAGAATTCAACAAGATTCTATCACATTTGTTGAATTTACGTCGCTCCTATTTCAGATAGCGTACTGGGCTAGGCGGCATCTTAAAGCGCGTGGAATCGCGAGTAAAATGCACTGTTAAACTTCAATGATAGGGCAGTCAGAGACCCGATTAGATCATTTTATATTATGGTTAATATAAGAATTCAGCGAAATTCTATCACATTTGTTCAATTTGCGTCGCTCATATTTCAGATAGCGTATTGGGCTAAGCGGCATCTCAAAGCGCATGAAATGGCGCGTAAAATGCGCTATTAAACTTCTAGGATAAGGCAAACGGAGACCCGATTAGTTCATTTTATATTACCGTTAATATAAGAATTCAGCGTAATTCTATCACATTTCTTCAAATTACGTCGCTCCTATTTCAGATAGCGTACTGGGCTGGCCGGCATCTTAATCCGCGTGGAATGGCGAGTAAAATGCACTATTAAGCTTCTATGATAGGGCATTCACAGACCCGATTAGATCATTTTATATTTTGTTTAATATAAGATTTTAGGGAAATTCTATCACATTTGTTCAATTTACGTCGCTCCTATTTCAGTTAGCGTATTGGGCTAACCGGCATCTCAAAGCGCATGAAATGGCGAATAAAATGGACAATTAAACTTCTAGGGTAGGGCAAACGGAGACCCGATTAGATCATTTTATATTACGGTTAATATAAGAATTCAGCGTAATTCTATCACATTTCTTCAAATTACGTCGCTCCTATTTCAGATAGCGTACTGGGCTGGCCGGCATCTTAATCCGCGTGGAATGGCGAGTAAAATGCACTATTAAGCTTCTATGATAGGGCATTCACAGACCCGATTAGATCATTTTATATTTTGTTTAATATAAGATTTCAGGGAAATTCTATCACATTTGTTCAATTTACGTCGCTCCTATTTCAGATAGCGTATTGGGCTAAGCGGCATCTCAAAGCGCATGAAATGGCGAGCAAAATGCACTATTAAACTTCTAGGGTACGGCAAACAGAGACCCGATTAGATCATTTTGTACTATGGTTAATTTAAGAATTCAGCAAAATTCTATCACGTTTGTTCAATTTACGTCGCTCCTATTGCAGATAGCGTGTTGGGTTAAGCGGCATCTCGAAGCGCATGAAATGGCGAGTATAATGCACTATTAAACTTCTAGGATAAGGCAAACAGATACCCGATTAGATCATTTTATATTATGGTTAATATAAGAATTCAGCGAAATTCTATCACATTTGTTGAATTTACGTCGCTCCTATTTCAGATAGCGTACTGGGCTAGGCGGCATCTTAAAGCGCGTGGAATCGCGAGTAAAATGCACTGTGAAACTTCAATGATAGGGCAGTCAGAGACCCGATTAGATCATTTTATATTTTGTTTAATATAAGTTTTCAGGGAAATCCTATCACATTTGTTCTATTTACGTCGCTCCTATTTCAGTTAGCGTATTGGGCTAACGGGCATCTCAAAGCGCATGAAATGGCGAATAAAATGGACTATTAAACTTCTCGGGTAGGGCAAACAGAGACCCGATTAGATCATTTTATATTACGGTTAATATAAGAATTCAGCGTAATTCTATCACATTTCTTCAAATTACGTCGCTCCTATTTCAGATAGTGTACTGGGCTGGCCGGCATCTTAAAGCGCGTGGAATGGCGAGTAAAATGCACTATTAAACTTCTATGATAGGGCAATCAGTGACCCGATTAGATCATTTTATATTATAGTTAATTTAAGAATTCAGCGAAATTCTATCACATTTGTTCAATTTACGTCGCACCTGTTTCAGATAGCGTATTGGGCTAAGCGGCATCTCAAAGCGCATGAAATGGCGAGTAAATGCAATACTAAACTTCTAGGATAAGGCAAACAGAGACCCGATTAGATCATTTTATATTTTTGTTAGTATAAGAATTCAGCGAAATTCTATCACATTTGTTCAATTTGCGTCGCTCATATTTCCGATAGCGTATTGGGCTAAGCGGCATCTCAAAGCGCATGAAATGGCGAGTAAAATGCACTATTAAACTTCTAGGGTAGGGCAAACAGACACCCGATTAGATCATTTTATATTATGGTTAATTTAAGAATTCAGCAAAATTCTATCACATTTGTTCAATTTACGTCGCTCCTATTTCAGATAGCGTATTGGGCTAAGCGGCATTTCGAAGCGCATGAAATGGCGAGTATAATGCACTATTAAACTTCTAGGGTAAGGCAAACAGAGGCCCGATTACATCATTTTATATTACGGTTAATATAAGAATGCAGCGTAATTCTATCACATTTGTTCAACTTACGTCGCTCACATTTCAGATAGCGTACTGGGCTAGGCGGCATCTTAAAGCGCGTGGAATGGTGAGTAAAATGCACTACTAATCTTCTATGATAGGGCAATCAGAGACCCGATTAGATCATTTTATATTTTGTTTAATATAAGATTTCAGGGAAATTCTATCACATTTGTTCAATTTACGTCGCTCCTATTTCAGATAGCGTATTGGGCTAAGCCGGATCTCAAAGCGCATGAAATGGCGACTAAAATGCACTATTAAACTTCTAGGGTAGGGCAAACAGAGACCCGATTAGATCATTTTATATTATGGTTAATTTAAGAATTCAGCAAAATTCTATGACATTTGTTCAACCTACGTCGCTCCTATTTCAGATAGCGCACTGGGCTAAGCGGCAACTTAAAGCGCGTGGAATGGCGAGTAAAATGCACTACTAAACTTCTATGATAGGGCAATCAGAGACCCGATTAGATCAGTTTATATTTTGTTTAATATAAGATTTCAGGGAAATAGTATCACATTTGTTCAATTTACGTCGCTCCTATATCAGATAGCGTATTCAGCTAAGCGGCATCTCAAAGCGCATGAAATGGCGAGTGAAATGCACCGTTAGACTTCTATGGTGGGGCGAACAGAGACCCGATTAGATCATTTTATATTTTGGTTAATATAAGAATTCAGCGAAATTCTATCACATTTGTTCAATTTACGTCGCTCCTATTTCAGATAGCGTATTGGGCTAAGCCGGATCTCAAAGCGCATGAAATGGCGACTAAAATGCACTATTAAACTTCTAGGGTACGGCAAACAGAGACTCGATTAGATCATTTTATGTTATGGTTAATTTAATAATTCAGCCAAATTCTATCACATTTGTTCAATTTGCGTCGCTCCTATTTCAGATAGCGTACTGGCCTAGGCGGAATCTTAAAGCGCGTGGATTGGCGAGTAAAATGCACTACTAAACTTCTATGATAGGGCAATCAGAGACCCGATTAGATCATTTTATATTTTGTTTAATATAAGATTTTAGGGAAATTCTATCACATTTGTTCAATTTACGTCGCTCCTATTTCAGTTAGCGTATTGGGCTAACCGGCATCTCAAAGCGCATGAAATGGCGAATAAAATGGACAATTAAACTTCTAGGGTAGGGCAAACGGAGACCCGATTAGATCATTTTATATTACGGTTAATATAAGAATTCAGCGTAATTCTATCACATTTGTTCAAATTACGTCGCTCCTATTTCAGATAGCGTACTGGGCTGGCCGGCATCTTAAAGCGCGTGGAATGGCGAGTAAAATGCACTATTAAACTTCTATGATAGGGCAATCAGTGACCCGATTAGATAATTTTATATTATAGTTAAGTTAAGAATTCAGCGAAATTCTATCACATTTGTTCAATTTACGTCGCTCCTATTTCAGATAGCGTATTGGGCTAAGCGGCATCTCAAAGCGCATGAAATGGCGAGCAAAATGCACTATTAAACTTCTATGATGGGGCAATCAGTGACCCGATTAGATCCTTTTATATTATAGTTAATTTAAGAATTCAGCGAAATTCTATCACATTTGTTCAATTTACGTCGCTCCTATTTCAGATAGCGTATTGGGCTAAGCGGCATCTCAAAGCGCATGAAATGGCGAGCAAAATGCACTATTAAACTTCTAGGGTAGGGCAAACAGAGACCCGATTAGATCATTTTATATTTTTGTTAATATAAGAATTCAGCGAAATTCTATCACATTTGTTCAATTTACGTCGCTCATATTTCCGATAGCGTATTGGGCTAAGCGGCATCTCAAAGCGCATGAAATGGCGAGTAAAATGCACTATTAAACTTCTAGGGTAGGGCAATCAGTGACCCGATTAGATCATTTTATATTATAGTTAATTTAAGAATTCAGCGATATTCTATCATATTTGTTCAATTTACGTCGTTCCTATTGCAGATAGCGTATTGGGTTAAGCGGCACCTCAAAGCGCATGAAATTGCGAGTAAAATGCACTATTAAACTTCTAGGGTAGAGCAAACAGAGACCCGATTAGATCATTTTATATTATGGTTAATATAAGAATTCAGCGAAATTCTATCACATTTGTTCAATTTGCGTCGCTCATATTTCAGATAGCGTATTGGGCTAAGCGGCATCTCAAAGCGCATGAAATTGCGCGTAAAATGCGCTATTAAACTTCTAGGATAAGGCAAACGGAGACCCGATTAGTTCATTTTATATTACGGTTAATACAAGAATTCAGCGTAATTCTATCACATTTCTTCAAATTACGTCGCTCCTATTTCAGATAGCGTACTGGGCTGGCCGGCATCTTAATCCGCCTGGAATGGCGAGTAAAATGCACTATTAAGCTTCTATGATAGGGCATTCACAGACCCGATTAGATCATTTTATATTTTGTTTAATATAAGATTTCAGGGAAATTCTATCACATTTGTTCAATTTACGTCGCTCCTATTTCAGATAGCGTATTGGGCTAAGCGGCATCTCAAAGCGCATGAAATGGCGAGCAAAATGCACTATTAAACTTCTAGGGTACGGCAAACAGAGACCCGATTAGATCATTTTGTACTATGGTTAATTTAAGAATTCAGCAAAATTCTATCACGTTTGTTCAATTTACGTCGCTCCTATTGCAGATAGCGTGTTGGGTTAAGCGGCATCTCGAAGCGCATGAAATGGCGAGTATAATGCACTATTAAACTTCTAGGATAAGGCAAACAGATACCCGATTAGATCATTTTATATTATGGTTAATATAAGAATTCAGCGAAATTCTATCACATTTGTTCAATTTACGTCGCTCATATTTCAGATAGCGTATTGGGCTAAGCGGCATCTCAAAGCGCATGAAATGGCAAGTAAAATGCACTATTAAACTTCTAGGGTAGGGCAATCAGTGACCCGATTAGATCATTTTATATTATGGTTAATTTAAGAATTCAGCAAGATTCTATCACATTTGTTGAATTTACGTCGCTCCTATTTCAGATAGCGTACTGGGCTAGGCGGCATCTTAAAGCGCGTGGAATCGCGAGTAAAATGCACTGTGAAACTTCAATGATAGGGCAGTCAGAGACCCGATTAGATCATTTTATATTGTGTTTAATATAAGATTTCAGGGAAATCCTATCACATTTGTTCTATTTACGTCGCTCCTATTTCAGTTAGCGTATTGGGCTAACGGGCATCTCAAAGCGCATGAAATGGCGAATAAAATGGACTATTAAACTTCTCGGGTAGGGCAAACAGAGACCCGATTAGAACATTTTATATTACGGTTAATATAAGAATTCAGCGTAATTCTATCACATTTCTTCAAATTACGTCGCTCCTATTTCAGATAGTGTACTGGGCTGGCCGGCATCTTAAAGCGCGTGGAATGGCGAGTAAAATGCACTATTAAACTTCTATGATAGGGCAATCAGTGACCCGATTAGATCATTTTATATTATAGTTAATTTAAGAATTCAGCGAAATTCTATCACATTTGTTCAATTTACGTCGCACCTGTTTCAGATAGCGTATTGGGCTAAGCGGCATATCAAAGCGCATGAAATGGCGAGTAAATGCAATACTAAACTTCTAGGATAAGGCAAACAGAGACCCGATTAGATCATTTTATATTTTTGTTAGTATAAGAATTCAGCGAAATTCTATCACATTTGTTCAATTTACGTCGCTCATATTTCCGATAGCGTATTGGGCTAAGCGGCATCTCAAAGCGCATGAAATGGCGAGTAAAATGCACTATTAAACTTCTAGGGTAGGGCAAACAGACACCCGATTAGATCATTTTATATTATGGTTAATGTAAGATTTCAGCAAAATTCTATCACATTTGTTCAATTTACGTCGCTCCTATTTCAGATAGCGTATTGGGCTAAGCGGCATTTCGAAGCGCATGAAATGGCGAGTATAATGCACTATTAAACTTCTAGGGTAAGGCAAACAGAGGCCCGATTACACCATTTTATATTACGGTTAATATAAGAATGCAGCGTAATTCTATCACATTTGTTCAACTTACGTCGCTCACATTTCAGATAGCGTACTGGGCTAGGCGGCATCTTAAAGCGCGTGGAATGGTGAGTAAAATGCACTACTAATCTTCTATGATAGGGCAATCAGAGACCCGATTAGATCATTTTATATTTTGTTTAATATAAGATTTCAGGGAAATTCTATCACATTTGTTCAATTTACGTCGCTCCTATTTCAGATAGCGTATTGGGCTAAGCCGGATCTCAAAGCGCATGAAATGGCGACTAAAATGCACTATTAAACTTCTAGGGTAGGGCAAACAGAGACCCGATTAGATCATTTTATATTATGGTTAATTTAAGAATTCAGCAAAATTCTATGACATTTGTTCAACCTACGTCGCTCCTATTTCAGATAGCGCACTGGGCTAAGCGGCAACTTAAAGCGCGTGGAATGGCGAGTAAAATGCACTACTAAACTTCTATGATAGGGCAATCAGAGACCCGATTAGATCAGTTTATATTTTGTTTAATATAAGATTTCAGGGAAATAGTATCACATTTGTTCAATTTACGTCGCTCCTATATCAGATAGCGTATTCAGCTAAGCGGCATCTCAAAGCGCATGAAATGGCGAGTGAAATGCACCGTTAGACTTCTATGGTGGGGCGAACAGAGACCCGATTAGATCATTTTATATTTTGGTTAATATAAGAATTCAGCGAAATTCTATCACATTTGTTCAATTTACGTCGCTCCTATTTCAGATAGCGTATTGGGCTAAGCCGGATCTCAAAGCGCATGAAATGGCGACTAAAATGCACTATTAAACTTCTAGGGTACGGCAAACAGAGACTCGATTAGATCATTTTATGTTATGGTTAATTTAATAATTCAGCCAAATTCTATCACATTTGTTCAATTTGCGTCGCTCCTATTTCAGATAGCGTACTGGCCTAGGCGGAATCTTAAAGCGCGTGGATTGGCGAGTAAAATGCACTACTAAACTTCTATGATAGGGCAATCAGAGACCCGATTAGATCATTTTATATTTTGGTTAATATAAGAATTCAGGGAAATTCTATCACATTTGTTCAATTTACGTCGCTCATATTTCAGATAGCGTATTGGGCTAAGCGGCATCTCAAAGCGCATGAAATGGCGCGTAAAATGCGCTATTAAACTTCTAGGATAAGGCAAACGGAGACCCGGTTAGTTCATTTTATATTACCGTTAATATAAGAATTCAGCGTAATTCTATCACATTTCTTCAAATTACGTCGCTCCTATTTCAGATAGCGTACTGGGCTGGCCGGCATCTTAATCCGCGTGGAATGGCGAGTAAAATGCACTATTAAGCTTCTATGATAGGGCATTCACAGACCCGATTAGATCATTTTATATTTTGTTTAATATAAGATTTTAGGGAAATTCTATCACATTTGTTCAATTTACGTCGCTCCTATTTCAGTTAGCGTATTGGGCTAACCGGCATCTCAAAGCGCATGAAATGGCGAATAAAATGGACAATTAAACTTCTAGGGTAGGGCAAACGGAGACCCGATTAGATCATTTTATATTACGGTTAATATAAGAATTCAGCGTAATTCTATCACATTTGTTCAAATTACGTCGCTCCTATTTCAGATAGCGTACTGGGCTGGCCGGCATCTTAAAGCGCGTGGAATGGCGAGTAAAATGCACTATTAAACTTCTATGATAGGGCAATCAGTGACCCGATTAGATAATTTTATATTATAGTTAAGTTAAGAATTCAGCGAAATTCTATCACATTTGTTCAATTTACGTCGCTCCTATTTCAGATAGCGTATTGGGCTAAGCGGCATCTCAAAGCGCATGAAATGGCGAGCAAAATGCACTATTAAACTTCTATGATGGGGCAATCAGTGACCCGATTAGATCCTTTTATATTATAGTTAATTTAAGAATTCAGCGAAATTCTATCACATTTGTTCAATTTACGTCGCTCCTATTTCAGATAGCGTATTGGGCTAAGCGGCATCTCAAAGCGCATGAAATGGCGAGCAAAATGCACTATTAAACTTCTAGGGTACGGCAAACAGAGACCCGATTAGATCATTTTGTACTATGGTTAATTTAAGAATTCAGCAAAATTCTATCACGTTTGTTCAATTTACGTCGCTCCTATTGCAGATAGCGTGTTGGGTTAAGCGGCATCTCGAAGCGCATGAAATGGCGAGTATAATGCACTATTAAACTTCTAGGATAAGGCAAACAGATACCCGATTAGATCATTTTATATTATGGTTAATATAAGAATTCAGCGAAATTCTATCACATTTGTTCAATTTACGTCGCTCATATTTCAGATAGCGTATTGGGCTAAGCGGCATCTCAAAGCGCATGAAATGGCGAGTAAAATGCACTATTAAACTTCTAGGGTAGGGCAATCAGTGACCCGATTAGATCATTTTATATTATGGTTAATTTAAGAATTCAGCAAGATTCTATCACATTTGTTGAATTTACGTCGCTCCTATTTCAGATAGCGTACTGGGCTAGGCGGCATCTTAAAGCGCGTGGAATCGCGAGTAAAATGCACTGTGAAACTTCAATGATAGGGCAGTCAGAGACCCGATTAGATCATTTTATATTGTGTTTAATATAAGATTTCAGGGAAATCCTATCACATTTGTTCTATTTACGTCGCTCCTATTTCAGTTAGCGTATTGGGCTAACGGGCATCTCAAAGCGCATGAAATGGCGAATAAAATGGACTATTAAACTTCTCGGGTAGGGCAAACAGAGACCCGATTAGAACATTTTATATTACGGTTAATATAAGAATTCAGCGTAATTCTATCACATTTCTTCAAATTACGTCGCTCCTATTTCAGATAGTGTACTGGGCTGGCCGGCATCTTAAAGCGCGTGGAATGGCGAGTAAAATGCACTATTAAACTTCTATGATAGGGCAATCAGTGACCCGATTAGATCATTTTATATTATAGTTAATTTAAGAATTCAGCGAAATTCTATCACATTTGTTCAATTTACGTCGCAGCTGTTTCAGATAGCGTATTGGGCTAAGCGGCATATCAAAGCGCATGAAATGGCGAGTAAATGCAATACTAAACTTCTAGGATAAGGCAAACAGAGACCCGATTAGATCATTTTATATTTTTGTTAGTATAAGAATTCAGCGAAATTCTATCACATTTGTTCAATTTACGTCGCTCATATTTCCGATAGCGTATTGGGCTAAGCGGCATCTCAAAGCGCATGAAATGGCGAGTAAAATGCACTATTAAACTTCTAGGGTAGGGCAAACAGACACCCGATTAGATCATTTTATATTATGGTTAATGTAAGATTTCAGCAAAATTCTATCACATTTGTTCAATTTACGTCGCTCCTATTTCAGATAGCGTATTGGGCTAAGCGGCATTTCGAAGCGCATGAAATGGCGAGTATAATGCACTATTAAACTTCTAGGGTAAGGCAAACAGAGGCCCGATTACACCATTTTATATTACGGTTAATATAAGAATGCAGCGTAATTCTATCACATTTGTTCAACTTACGTCGCTCACATTTCAGATAGCGTACTGGGCTAGGCGGCATCTTAAAGCGCGTGGAATGGTGAGTAAAATGCACTACTAATCTTCTATGATAGGGCAATCAGAGACCCGATTAGATCATTTTATATTTTGTTTAATATAAGATTTCAGGGAAATTCTATCACATTTGTTCAATTTACGTCGCTCCTATTTCAGATAGCGTATTGGGCTAAGCCGGATCTCAAAGCGCATGAAATGGCGACTAAAATGCACTATTAAACTTCTAGGGTAGGGCAAACAGAGACCCGATTAGATCATTTTATATTATGGTTAATTTAAGAATTCAGCAAAATTCTATGACATTTGTTCAATTTACGTCGCTCCTATTTCAGATAGCGTATTGGGCTAAGCCGGATCTCAAAGCGCATGAAATGGCGACTAAAATGCACTATTAAACTTCTAGGGTAGGGCAAACAGAGACCCGATTAGATCATTTTATATTATGGTTAATTTAAGAATTCAGCAAAATTCTATGACATTTGTTTAACCTACGTCGCTCCTATTTCAGATAGCGCACTGGGCTAGGCGGCAACTTAAAGCGCGTGGAATGGCGAGTAAAATGCACTACTAAACTCCTATGATAGGGCAATCAGAGACCCGATTAGATCAGTTTATATTTTGTTTAATATAAGATTTCAGGGAAATAGTATCACATTTGTTCAATTTACGTCGCTCCTATATCAGATAGCGTATTCGGCTAAGCGGCATCTCAAAGCGCATGAAATGGCGAGTGAAATGCACCGTTAGACTTCTATGGTAGGGCGAACAGAGACACGATTAGATCATTTTACATTAAGGTTAATATAAGGATTCACGGAAATTCTATCACATTTGTTCAATTTACGTCGCTCCTATTTCAGATAGCGTATTGGGCTAAGCGGCATCTCAAAGCGCATGAAATGGCGTGTAAAATGCACGATTAAATTTCTAGGGTAGGGCAAACAGAGACCCGATTAGATCATTTTATATTTTGGTTAATATAAGAATTCAGCGAAATTCTATCACATTTGTTCAATTTACGTCGCTCCTATTTCAGATAGTGTATTGGGCTAAGCGGCATCTCAAAGCGCATGAAATGGCGTGTAAAATGCACGATTAAACTTCTAGGGTAGGGCAAACAGAGACCCGATTAGATCATTTTATATTTTGGTTAATATAAGAATTCAGCGAAATTCTATCACATTTGTTCAATTTACGTCGCTCCTATTTCAGATAGCGTATTGGGCTAAGCCGGATCTCAAAGCGCATGAAATGGCGAGTAAAATGCACTGTGAATCTTCTAGGGTAGGGCAAACAGAGACCCGATTAGATCATTTCATATTATGTTTATTTAAGAATTCAGAAAAATTCTATCACATTTGTTCAATTTACGTCGCTCCTATTTCAGATAGCGTATTGGGCTAAGCGGCATCTCAAAGCGCACGAAATGGCGTGTAAAATACACGATTAAACTTCTATGGTAGGGCAAACAGAGACCCGATTAGATCATTTTATATTTTGGTTAATATAAGAATTCAGCGAAATTCTATCACATTTGTTCAATTTACGTCGCTCCTATTTCAGATAGCGTATTGGGCTAAGCGGCAACTCAAAGCGCATGAAATGGCGTGTAAAATGCACGATTAAACTTCTAGGGTAGGGCAAACAGAGACCCGATTAGATCATTTTATATTTTGGTTAATATAAGAATTCAGCGAAATTCTATCACATTTGTTCAATTTACGTCGCTCCTATTTCAGATAGCGTATTGGGCTAAGCCGGATCTCAAAGCGCATGAAATGGCGACTAAAATGCACTATTAAACTTCTAGGGTAGGGCAAACAGAGACCTGATTAGATCATTTTACATTATGGTTAATTTAAGAATTCAGCAAAATTCTAACACATTTGTTCAACTTTCGTTGCTCCTATTTCAGATAGCGTATTGAGCTAAGCGGCAACTGAAAGCACATGAAATGACGAGTGAAATGCACTATTAAACTTCTAGGGTAGGGCGAACAGAGACCCGATTAGATCATTATACATTAAGGTTAATATAAGATTTCAGGGAAATCCTATCACATTCGTTCTATTTACGTCGCTCCTATTTCAGATAGCGGATTGGGCTGACCGGCATCTCAAAGCGCATGAAATGGCGAATAAAATGGACTGTTAAACTTCTCGGGTAGGGCAAACAGAGACCCAATTAGATCATTTTATATTACGGTTAATATAAGAATTCAGCGTAATTCTATCACATTTCTTCAAATTACGTCGCTCCTATTTCAGATAGTGTACTGGGCTGGCCGGCATCTTAAAGCGCGTGGAATGGCGAGTAAAATGCACAATTAAACTTCTATGATAGGGCAATCAGTGACCCGATTAGATCATTTTATATTATAGTTAATTTAAGAATTCAGCGAAATTCTATCACATTTGTTCAATTTACGTCGCACCTGTTTCAGATAGCGTATTGGGCTAAGCGGCATCTCAAAGCGCATGAAATGGCGAGTAAAATGCAATACTAAACTTCTAGGATAAGGCAAACAGAGACCTGATTAGATCATTGTATATTTTTGTTAGTATAAGATTTCAGCGAAATTCTATCACATTTGTTCAATTTACGTCGCTCATATTTCCGATAGCGTATTGGGCTAAGCGGCATCTCAAAGCGCATGAAATGGCGAGTAAAATGCACTATTAAACTTCTAGGGTAGGGCAATCAGTGACCCGATTAGATCATTTTATATTATAGTTAATTTAAGAATTCAGCGATATTCTATCACATTTGTTCAATTTACGTCGCTCCTATTGCAGATAGCGTATTGGGTTAAGCGGAACCTCAAAGCGCATGAAATTGCGAGTAAAATGCACTATTAAACTTCTAGGGTAGAGCAAACAGAGACCCGATTAGATCATTTTATATTATGGTTAATATAAGAATTCAGCGAAATTCTATCACATTTGTTCAATTTGCGTCGCTCATATTTCAGATAGCGTATTGGGATAAGCGGCATCTCAAAGCGCATGAAATGGCGCGTACAATGCGCTATTACACTTCTAGGATAAGGCAAACGGAGACCCGATTAGTTCATTTTATATTACGGTTACTATAAGAATTCAGCGTAATTCTATCACATTTCTTCAAATTACGTCGCTCCTATTTCAGATAGCGTACTGGGCTGGCCGGCATCTTAAACCTCGTGAAATGGCGAGTAAAATGCACTATTAAGCTTCTATGATAGGGCATTCACAGACCCGATTAGATCATTTTATATTTTGTTTAATATAAGAGTTCAGGGAAATTCTATCACATTTGTTCAATTTACGTCGCTCATATTTCCGATAGCGTATTGGGCTAAGCGGCATCTCAAAGCGCATGAAATGGCGAGTAGAATGCACTATTAAACTTCTAGGGTAGTGCAAACAGAGACCCGATTAGTTCATTTTATATTACGGTTAATATAAGAATTCAGCGTAATTCTATCGCATTTGTTCAATCTACGTCGCTCCTATTTCAGATAGCGTACTGGGCTAGGCGGCATCTTAGAGCGCGTGAAATGGCGAATAAAATGCACTATGAAACTTCTATGATAGGGCAATCAGAGACCCGATTAGATTATTTTATATTTTGGTTAATATAAGAATTCAGGGAAATTCTATCACATTTGTTCAATTTACGTCGCTCCTATTTCAGATAGCGTATTGGGCTAAGCGGCATCTCAAAGCGCATGAAATGGCGAGTGAAATGCACTATTAAACTCCTAGGGTAGGGCAAACAGAGACCCGATTAGATCATTTTATATTACCGTTAATATAAGAATTCAGCGTAATTCTATCACATTTCTTCAAATTACGTCGCTCCTATTTCAGATAGCGTACTGGGCTGGCCGGCATCTTAATCCGCGTGGAATGGCGAGTAAAATGCACTATTAAGCTTCTATGATAGGGCATTCACAGACCCGATTAGATCATTTTATATTTTGATTAATATAAGGTTTAAGGGAAATTCTATCACATTTGTTCAATTTATGTCGCTCCTATTTCAGATAGCGTATTGGGCTAAGCCGGATCTCAAAGCGCATGAAATGGCGACTAAAATGTACTATTAAACTTCTAGGGTAGGGCAAACAGAGACCCGATTAGATCATTTTATATTATGGTTAATTTAAGAATTCAGCAAAATTCTACCACATTTGTTCAACTTACGTCGCTCCTATTTCAGATAGCGTATTGGGCTAAGCGGCATCTCAAAGCGCATGAAATGGCGAGTGAAATGCACTATTAAACTCCTAGGGTAGGGCAAACAGAGACCCGATTATATCATTTTATATTATGGTTAATTTAAGAATTCAACAAGATTCTATCACATTTGTTGAATTTACGTCGCTCCTATTTCAGATAGCGTACTGGGCTAGGCGGCATCTTAAAGCGCGTGGAATCGCGAGTAAAATGCACTGTTAAACTTCAATGATAGGGCAGTCAGAGACCCGATTAGATCATTTTATATTATGGTTAATATAAGAATTCAGCGAAATTCTATCACATTTGTTCAATTTGCGTCGCTCATATTTCAGATAGCGTATTGGGCTATGCGGCATCTCAAAGCGCATGAAATGGCGCGTAAAATGCGCTATTAAACTTCTAGGATAAGGCAAACGGAGACCCGATTAGTTCATTTTATATTACCGTTAATATAAGAATTCAGCGTAATTCTATCACATTTCTTCAAATTACGTCGCTCCTATTTCAGATAGCGTACTGGGCTGGCCGGCATCTTAATCCGCGTGGAATGGCGAGTAAAATGCACTATTAAGCTTCTATGATAGGGCATTCACAGACCCGATTAGATCATTTTATATTTTGTTTAATATAAGATTTTAGGGAAATTCTATCACATTTGTTGAATTTACGTCGCTCCTATTTCAGTTAGCGTATTGGGCTAACCGGCATCTCAAAGCGCATGAAATGGCGAATAAAATGGACAATTAAACTTCTAGGGTGGGGCAAACGGAGACCCGATTAGATCATTTTATATTACGGTTAATATAAGAATTCAGCGTAATTCTATCACATTTGTTCAAATTACGTCGCTCCTATTTCAGATAGCGTACTGGGCTGGCCGGCATCTTAAAGCGCGTGGAATGGCGAGTAAAATGCACTATTAAACTTCTATGATAGGGCAATCAGTGACCCGATTAGATAATTTTATATTATAGTTAATTTAAGAATTCAGCGAAATTCTATCACATTTGTTCAATTTACGTCGCTCCTATTTCAGATAGCGTATTGGGCTAAGCGGCATCTCAAAGCGCATGAAATGGCGAGCAAAATGCACTATTAAACTTCTATGATAGGGCAATCAGTGACCCGATTAGATCCTTTTATATTATAGTTAATTTAAGAATTCAGCGAAATTCTATCACATTTGTTCAATTTACGTCGCTCCTATTTCAGATAGCGTATTGGGCTAAGCGGCATCTCAAAGCGCATGAAATGGCGAGCAAAATGCACTATTAAACTTCTAGGGTAGGGCAAACAGAGACCCGATTAGATCATTTTATATTTTTGTTAATATAAGAATTCAGCGAAATTCTATCACATTTGTTCAATTTACGTCGCTCATATTTCCGATAGCGTATTGGGCTAAGCGGCATCTCAAAGCGCATGAAATGGCGAGTAAAATGCACTATTAAACTTCTAGGGTAGGGCAATCAGTGACCCGATTAGATCATTTTATATTATAGTTAATTTAAGAATTCAGCGATATTCTATCACATTTGTTCAATTTACGTCGCTCCTATTGCAGATAGCGTATTGGATTCAGCGGCACCTCAAAGCGCATGAAATTGCGAGTAAAATGCACTATTAAACTTCTAGGGTAGAGCAAACAGAGACCCGATTAGATCATTTTATATTATGGTTAATATAAGAATTCAGCGAAATTCTATCACATTTGTTCAATTTGCGTCGCTCATATTTCAGATAGCGTATTGGGCTAAGCGGCATCTCAAAGCGCATGAAATTGCGCGTAAAATGCGCTATTAAACTTCTAGGATAAGGCAAACGGAGACCCGATTAGTTCATTTTATATTACGGTTAATACAAGAATTCAGCGTAATTCTATCACATTTCTTCAAATTACGTCGCTCCTATTTCAGATAGCGTACTGGGCTGGCCGGCATCTTAATCCGCGTGGAATGGCGAGTAAAATGCACTACTAAACTCCTATGATAGGGCAATCAGTGACCCGATTAGATAATTTTATATTATAGTTAATTTAAGAATTCAGCGAAATTCTATCACATTTGTTCAATTTACGTCGCTCCTATTTCAGATAGCGTATTGGGCTATGCGGCATCTCAAAGCGCATGAAATGACGAGTGAAATGCACTATTATACATCTAGAGTAGGGCGAACAGAGACCCGAAGAGATCATTTTACATTAAGGTGAATATAAGAATGCAGCGTAATTCTGTCACATTTGTTCAACTTACGTCGCTCCTATTTCAGATAGCGTATTGGGATAAGCGTCATCTCAAAGCGCATGAAATGACGAGTGAAATGCACTATTAAACTTCTAGGGTAGGGCGAACAGAGACCCGATTAGATCATTTTACATTAAGGTTAATATAAGTATTCAGCGAGATTCTATCACACTTGTTCAATTTACGTCGCTTCTACTTCAGACAGCGTACTGGGCTAGGCGGTATCTTAAAGCGCGTGGAATGGCGAGTAAAATGCACTATCAACCTTCTATGATTGGGCAATCAAAGACCAGACTAGATCATTTTATACTGTGGTTAATATAAGAATTCAGCGAAATTCTATCACATTTGTTCAATTTACGTCGCTCCTATTTCAGATAGCGTATTGGGCTATGCGGCATCTCAAAGCGCATGAAATGACGAGTGAAATGCACTATTATACATCTAGAGTAGGGTGAACAGAGACCCGAAGAGATCATTTTACATTAAGGTGAATATAAGAATGCAGCGTAATTCTGTCACATTTGTTCAACTTACGTCGCTCCTATTTCAGATAGCGTATTGGGTTAAGCGTCATCTCAAAGCGCATGAAATGACGAGTGAAATGCACTATTAAACTTCTAGGGTAGGGCGAACAGAGACCCGATTAGATCATTTTACATTAAGGTTAATATAAGTATTCAGCGAGATTCTATCACACTTGTTCAATTTACGTCGCTTCTACTTCAGACAGCGTACTGGGCTAGGCGGTATCTTAAAGCGCGTGGAATGGCGAGTAAAATGCACTATTAACCTTCTGTGATAGGGCAATCAGAGACCAGATTAGATCATTTTATACTTTGGTTAATATAAGAATTCAGCGAAATTCTATCACATTTGTTCAACTTTACGTCGCTCCTATTCAGATAGCGTACTGGGCTGGGCGGTATCTGAAAGCGCATGAAATGGCGAGTAAAATGCACTATTAAACTTCTACGGTAAGGCAAACAGAGGCCCGATTAGATCATTTTATATTACGGTTAATATAAGAATTCAGCGTAATTCTATCACATTTGTTCAAGTTACGTCGCTCCTATTTCAGATAGCGTACTGGGCTAGGCGGCATCTCAAAGCGCATGAAATGGCGAGTGAAATGCACTATTAGACTTCTATGGTAGGGCGAACAGAGACCCGATTGGATCATTTTATATTATGGTTAATTTAAGAATTCAGCAAAATTCTATCACATTTGTTCAATTTACGTCGCTCCTATTTCAGATAGCGTATTGGGCTAAGCCGGATCTCAAAGCGCATGAAATGGCGACTAAAATGCACTGTTAAACTTCTGGGGTAGGGCAAACAGAGACCCGATTAGATCATTTTATATTATGGTTAATTTAAGAATTCAGCAACATTCTATCACATTTGTTCAACTTACGTCGCTCCTATTTCAGATAGCGTACTGGGCTAGGCGGAAACTTAAAGCGCGTGGAACGGCGAGTAAAATGCACTACTAAACTTCTATGATAGGGCAATCAGAGACCCCATTAGATCAGTTTATATTTTGTTTAATATAAGATTTCAGGGAAATAGTATCACATTTGTTCAATTTACGTCGCTCCTATATCAGATAGCGTATTCGGTTAAGCGGCATCTCAAAGCGCATGAAATGGCGAGTGAAATGCACCATTAGACTTCTATGGTAGGGCGAACAGAGACCCGATTAGATCATTTTACATTAAGGTTAATATAAGGATTCAGGGAAATTCTATCACATTTGTTCAATTTACGTCGCTCCTATTTCAGATAGCGTATTGGGCTATGCGGCATCTCAAAGCGCATGAAATGGCGAGTAAAATGCACTATTAAACTTCTAGGGTAGGGCAAACAGAGACCCGATTAGATCATTTTATATTATCGTTAATTTAAGAATTCAGCCAAATTCTATCACATTTGTTCAATTTACGTCGCTCGTATTTCAGATAGCGTACTGGGCTAAGCGGCATCTCAAAGCGCATGAAATGGCGAGTGAAATGCACTATTAAACTTCTAGGGTAGGGCAAACAGAGACCCGATTAGATCATTTTATATTACGGTTAATATAAGAATGCAGCGTAATTCTATCACATTTGTTCAAGTTACGTCGCTCCTATTTCAGATAGCGTACTGGGCTAGGCGGCATCTTAAAGCGCGTGGAATGGCGAGTAAAATGCACTACTAAACTTCTATGATAGGGCAATCAGAGACGCGATTAGATTATTTTATATTACGGTTAATATAAGAATTCAGCGAAATTCTATCACATTTGTTCAATTTACGTCGCTCCTATTGCAGATAGCTTATTGGGCTAAGAGGCATCTCAAAGCGCATGAAATGACGAGTGAAATGCACTATTAAACTTCTAGGATAAGGATAACAGAGACCCGATTAGATCATTTTATATTACGGTTAATATAAGAATTCAGCGTAATTCTATCACATTTGTTCAATTTACGTCGCTCCTATTTCATATAGCTTATTGGGCTAAGCGGCATCTCAAAGCGCATGAAATGACGAGCGAAATGCACTATTAAACTTCTAGGGTAGGGCAAACAGAGACCCGATTAGATCATTTTATATTATGGTTAATTTAAGAATTCAGCAAAATTCTACCACATTTGTTCAATTTACGTCGCTCCCATTTCAGATAGCGTACTGGGCTAGGCGGCATCACAAAGCGCATGAAATGGCGAACAAAATGCACTATTAAACATCTAGGCTATGGCGAACAGAGATCAGATTAGATCATTTTATATTTTGGTTAACATAAGAATTCTGCGAAATTCTATCACATTTGTTCAATTTACGTCGCTCCTATTGCAGATAGCTTATTGGGCTTAGCGGCATCTCAAAGCGCATGAAGTGACGAGTGAAATGCACTATTATACTTCTAGGGTAGGGCAAACAGAGACCCGATTAGATCATTTTATATTATGGTTAATTTAAGAATTCAGCAAGATTCTATCACATTTGTTCAACTTACGTCGCTCCTACTTCAGATAGCGTACTGGGCTAGGCGGCAACTTAAAGCGCGTGGAATGGCGAGTAAAATGCACTACTAAACTTCTATGATAGGGCAATCAGAGACCCGATTAGATCATTTTATATTTTGTTTAATATAAGATTTCAGGGAAATAGTATCACATTTGTTCAATTTACGTCGCTCCTATATCAGATAGCGTATTCGGCTAAGCGGCATCTCAAAGCGCATGAAATGGCGAGTGAAATGCACCATTTGACATCTATGGTAGGGCGAACAGAGACCCGATTAGATCATTTTACATTAAGGTTAATATAAGGATTCACGGAAATTCTATCACATTTGTTCAATTTACGTCGCTCCTATTTCAGATAGCGTACTGGGCTATGCGGCATCTCAAAGCGCATGAAATGGCGAGTAAAATGCACTATTAAACTTCTAGGGTAGGGCAAACAGAGACCCGATTAGATCATTTTATATTATGGTTAATTTAAGAATTCAGCCAAATTCTATCACATTTGTTCAATTTACGTCGCTCCTATTTCAGATAGCGTGCTGGGCTAGGCGGAATCTTAAAGCGCGTGGATTGGCGAGTAAAATGCACTATTAATCTTCTAGGGTAGGGCGAACAGAGACCCGATTAGAACACTTTACATTAAGGTTAATATAAGAATTCAGCGAAAGTCTCTCACATTTGTTCAATTTACGTCGCTGATATTTCAGATAGCGTATTGGGCTAAGCGGCATCTCAATGCGCATGAAATGGCGAGTAAAATGCACTATTAAACTTCTAGGATAAGGCAAACAGAGACCCGATTCGATCATTTTATATTACGGTTAATATAAGAATTCAGCGTAATTCTATCACATTTGTTCAACGTACGTCGCTCCTATTTCAGATAGCGTACTAGGCTAGGCGGCATCTTAAAGCGCGTGGAATGGCGGGTAAAATGCACTATTAAACTTCTATGATAGGGCTAGCAGAGACCCGATTAGATCATTTTATATTACGGTTAATATAAGAATTCAGCGTAATTCTATCACATTTGTTCAACTTACGTCGCTCCTATTTCAGATAGCGTACTGGGCTAGGCGGCATCTTAAAGCGCACGAAATGGCGAGTAAAATGCCCTATTAAACTTCTATGATAGGGCTATCAGAGACCCGATTAGATCATTTTATACTTTGGTTAATATAAGAATTCAGCGAAATTCTATCACATTTGTTCAATTTACGTCGCTCCTATTGCAGATAGCTTATTGGGCTTAGCGGCATCTCAAAGCGCATGAAGTGACGAGTGAAATGCACTATTATACTTCTAGGGTAGGGCAAGCAGAGACCCGATTAGATCATTTTATATTATGGTTAATTTAAGAATTCAGCAAAATTCTACCACATTTGTTCAATTTACGTCGCTCCCATTTCAGATAGCGTACTGGGCTAGGCGGCATCACAAAGCGCATGAAATGGCGAACAAAATGCACTATTAAACATCTAGGCTATGGCGAACAGAGATCAGATTAGATCATTTTATATTTTGGTTAACATAAGAATTCTGCGAAATTCTATCACATTTGTTCAATTTACGTCGCTCCTATTGCAGATAGCTTATTGGGCTTAGCGGCATCTCAAAGCGCATGAAGTGACGAGTGAAATGCACTATTATACTTCTAGGGTAGGGCAAGCAGAGACCCGATTAGATCATTTTATATTATGGTTAATTTAAGAATTCAGCGAAATTCTATCACATTTGTTCAATTTACGTCGCTCCTATTTCAGATAGCGTATTGGGCTAAGCGGCATCTCAAAGCGCATGAAATGGCGAGTGAAATGCACTATTAGACTTCTATGGTAGGGCAAACAGAGACCCGATTGGATCATTTTACATTAAGGTTAATATAAGAATTCACGGAAATTCTATCACATTTGTTCAATTTAGGTCGCTCCTATTCCAGATAGCCTACTGACCTAGGCGGCATCTTAAAGCGCGTGGATTGGCGAGTAAAATGCACTATTAAACTTCTATGATAGGGCAATCAGAGACCCGATTAGATCATTTTATATTTTGATTAATATAAGATTTCAGGGAAATTCTATCACATTTGTTCAATTTACGTCGCTCCTATTTCAGATAGCTTATTGGGGTAAGAGGCATCTCAAAGCGCATGAAATGACGAGTGAAATGCACTATTAAACTTCTAGGGTAGGGCAAACAGAGACCCGATTAGATCATTTCATATTATGGTTAATTTAAGAATTCAGCCAAATTCTATCACATTTGTTCAATTTACGTCGCTCCTATTTCAGATAGCGTACTGGGCTAGGCGGAATCTTAAAGCGCGTGGATTGGCGAGTAAAATGCACTATTAATCTTCTAGGGTAGGGCGAACAGAGACCCGATTAGAACACTTTACATTAAGGTTAATATAAGAATTCAGCGAAATTCTATCACATTTGTTCAATTTACGTCGCTCCTATTTCAGATAGCGTATTGGGCTAAGCGGCATCTCAAAGCGCAAGATATGGCGAGTAAAATGCACTATTAAACTTCTAGGGTAGGGCAAACAGATACCCGATTAGATCATTTTATATTATGGTTAATTTAAGAATTCAGCGAAATTCTATCACATTTGATCAATTTACGTTGCTCCTATTTCAGATAGCGTATTGGGCTAAGCGGCATCTCAAAGCGCAAGAAATGGCGAGTAAAATGCACTATTAAACTTCTAGGGTAGGGCAAACGGAGACCCGATTAGATCATTTTACATTAAGGTTAATATAAGAATTCAGGGAAATTCTATCACATTTGTTCAATTTACGTCGCTCCTATTTCAGATAGCGTATTGGGCTAAGCGGCATCTCAAAGCGCATGAAATGACGAGAGAAATGCACTATTAAAGTTCTTGGGTAGGGCAAACAGAGACCCGATTATATCATTTTATATTATGGTTAATTTAAGAATTCAGCAAAATTCTATCACATTTGGTCAACTTACGTAGCTCCTATTTCAGATAGCGTACTGGGCTAGGCGGCAACTTAAAGCGCGTGGAATGGCGAGTAAAATGCACTATTAAACTTCTATGATAGGGCAATCAGAGACCCGATTAGATCATTTTATACTTTGGTTAATATAAGAATTCAGCGAAATTCTATCACATTTGTTCAATTTACGTCGCTCCTATGTCAGATAGCGTATCGGGCTAAGCAGCATCTCAAAGCGCATGAAATGGCGAGTGAAATGCACTATTAATCTTCTAGGGTAGGGCAATCAGAGACCCCATTAGATCATTTTATATTATGGTTAATTTAAGAATTCAGCGAAATTCTATCACATTTGTTCAATTTACGTCGCTCCTATTTCAGATAGCGTATTGGGCTAAGCGGCATCTCAAAGCGCATGAAATGGCGAGTAAAATGCACTATTAAACTTCTAGGGTAAGGCAAACAGAGACCCGATTAGATCATTTTATATTACGGTTAATATAAGAATTCAGAGTAATTCTATCACAATTGTTCAATTTACGTCGCCCCTATTTCAGATAGCGTATTGGGCTAAGCGGCATCTCAAAGCGCATGAAATGGCGAGTCAAGTGCACTACTAAACTTCTATGATAGGGAAATCAGAGACCCGATTAGATTATTTTATATTTTGGTTAATATAATAATTCAGCGAAATTCTCTCACATTTGTTCAATTTACGTCGCTGATATTTCAGATAGCGTATTGGACTAAGCGGCATCTCAAAGCGCAAGAAATGTCGAGTAAAATGCACTATTAAACTTCTATGATAGGGCAATCAGAGACCCGTTTAGATCATTTTATATTTTGGTTAATATAAGAATTCAGCGAAATTCTATCACATTTGTTCAATATACGTCGCTCCTATTTCAGATAGCGTACTGGGCTAGGCGGCATCTTAAAGCGCGTGGAATGGCGAGTAAAATGCACTATTAAACTTCTATGATAGGGCAATCAGAGACCCGATTAGATCATTTTATATTTTGGTTAATATAAGAATTCAGCGAAATGCTATCACATTTGTTCAATTTGCGTCGCTCCTATTTCAGATAGCTTATTGGGCTAAGCGGCATCGCAAAGCGCATGAAATGACGAGTGAAATGCACTATTAAACTTCTAGGGTAGGGCAAACGGAGACCCGATTAGATCATTTTACATTAAGGTTAATATAAGAATTCAGGGAAATTCTATCACATTTGTTCAACATACGTCGCTCCTATTTCAGATAGCGTACTGGGCTAGGCGGCAACTTAAAGCGCGTGGAATGGCGAGTAAAATGCACTATTAAATTTCTATGATAGGGCAATCAGAGACCCGATTAGATCATTTTATATTTTGGTTAATATAAGAATTCAGCGAAATTCTATCACATTTGTTCAATTTACGTCGCTCCTATTTCAGATAGCGTATTGGGCTAAGCGGCATCTCAAAGCGCATGAAATGGCGAGTAAAATGCACTATTAAACTTCTAGGGTAAGGCAAACAGAGACCCGATTAGATCATTTTATATTACAGTTAATACAAGAATTCAGAGTAATTCTATCACATTTGTTCAATTTACGTCGCCCCTATTTCAGATAGCGTACTGGGCTAGGCGGCAACTTAAAGCGCGTGGAATGGCGAGCAAAATGCACTACTAAACTACTATGATAGGGCAATCAGAGTCCCGTTTAGATCATTTTATATTTTGTTTAATATAAGATTTCATGGAAATTCTATCACATTTGTTCAATTTACGTCGCTCCTATTTCAGATAACGTATCGGGCTAAGCGGCATCTCAAAGCGCATGAAATGACGAGAGAAATGCACTATTAAAGTTCTTGGGTAGGACAAACAGAGACCCGATTAATATCATTTTATATTATGGTTAATTTAAGAATTCAGCTAAATTCTATCACATTTGTTCAACTTACGTAGCTCCTATTTCAGATAGCGTACTGGGCTAGGCGGCAACTTAAAGCGTGTGGAATGGCGAGTAAAATGCACTATTAAACTTCTATGATAGGGCAATCAGAGACCCGATTAGATCATTTTATATTTGGGTTAATATAAGAATTCAGCGAAATTCTATCACATTTGTTCAATTTACGTCGCTCCTATGTCAGATAGCGTATCGGGCTAAGCGGCATCTCAAAGCGCATGAAATGGCGAGTGAAATGCACTATTAATCTTCTAGGGTAGGGCAATCACAGACCCCATTAGATCATTTTAAATTATGGTTAATTTAAGAGTTCAGCGAAATTCTATCACATTTGTTCAATTTACGTCGCTCCTATTTCAGATAGCGTATTGGGCTAAGCGGCATCTCAAAGCGCATGAAATGGCGAGTAAAATGCACTATTAAACTTCTAGGGTAAGGCAAACAGAGACCCGATTAGATCATTTTTATATTACGGTTAATATAAGAATTCAGAGTAATTCTATCACATTTGTTCAATTTACGTCGCCCCTATTTCAGATAGCGTACTGGGCTAGGCGGCAACTTAAAGCGCGTGGAATGGCGAGTAAAATGCACTATTAAACTTCTATGATAGGGCAATCAGAGACCCGATTATATCATTTTATATTTTGGTTAATATAAGAATTCAGCGAAATTCTATCACATTTGTTCAATTTACGTCGCTCCTATGTCAGATAGCGTATTGGGCTAAGCGGCATCTCAAAGCGCATGAAATGGCGAGTGAAATGCACTATTAATCTTCTAGGGTAGGGCAATCAGAGACCCGATTATATCATTTTATATTTTGGTTAATATAATAATTCAGCGAAATTCTCTCACATTTGTTCAATTTACGTCGATGATATTTCAGATAGCGTATTGGACTAAGCGGCATCTCAAAGCGCAAGAAATGTCGAGTAAAATGTACTATTAAACTTCTATGATAGGGCAATCAGGGACCCGATTAGATCATTTTATATTTTGGTTAATATAAGAATTCAGGGAAGTTCTATCACATTTGTTCAATTTGCGTCGCTCCTATTTCAGATAGCTTATTGGGCTAAGCGGCATCGCAAAGCGCATGAAATGACGAGTGAAATGCACTATTAAACTTCTAGGGTAGGGCAAACAGAGACCCGATTATATCATTTTATATTATGGTTAATTTAAGAATTCAGCAAAATTCTATCACATTTGTTCAATTTACATCGCTCCTATTTCAGATAGCGACTTGTGCTAAGCGGCATCTCAAAGCGCAGGAAATGGCGAGTAAAATGCACTATTCAACTTCTAGGGTAGGGCAAACAGAGACCCCATTAGATCATTTTATATTATGGTTAATTTAAGAATGCAGCGAAATTCTCTCACATTTGTTCAATTTACATCGCTCCTATTTCAGATAGCGTATTGGGCTAAGCGGCATCTCAATGCGCATGAAATGGCCAGTAAAATGCACTATTAAACTTCTAGGATAAGGCAAACGGAGACCCGATTAGGTCATTTCATATTATGGTTAATATAAGAATTCAGCGTTATTCTATCACATTTGTTCAACTTACGTCGCTCCTATTTCAGATAGCGTACTGGGCTAGGCGGCATCTTAAAGCGCGTGGAATGGCGAGCAAAATGCACTCTTAAACTTCTATGATAGGGCAATCAGAGACCTGATTAGATCATTTTATATTTTGGTTAATATAAGAATTCAGCGAAATTCTATCACATTTGTTCAATTTACGTCGCTCCTATTTCAGATAGCGTATTGGGCTAAGCGGCATCTCAAAGCGCAAGATATGGCGAGTAAAATGCACTATTAAACTTCTAGGGTAGGGCAAACAGAGACCCCATTAGATCATTTTATATTATGGTTAATTTAAGAATTCAGCGAAATTCTATCACATTTGATCAATTTACGTTGCTCCTATTTCAGATAGCGTATTGGGCTAAGCGGCATCTCAAAGCGCAAGAAATGGCGAGTAAAATGCACTATTAAACTTCTAGGGTGGGGCAAACAGAGACCAGTTTAGATCACTTTATATTATGGTTAATTTAAGAATTCAGCGAAATTCTATCTCATTTGTACAATTTATGTCGCTCCGATTGCAGATAGCGTATTGGACTAAGCGGCATCTCAAAGCGCATGAAATGGCGAGTATAATGCACTATTAAACTTCTATGGTAATGCATACAGAGACCCGATTAGATCATTTTATATTACGGTTAATATAAGAATTCAGCGTAATTCTATCACATTTGTTCAACATACGTCGCTCCTATTTCAGATAGTGTACTGGGCTAGGCGGCATCTTAAAGCGCGTGGAAGGGCGAGTAAAATGCACTACTAAACTTCTATGATAGGGCAATCAGAGTCCCGTTTAGATCATTTTATATTTTGTTTAATATAAGATTTCAGCGAAATTCTATCACATTTGTTCAATTTACATCGCTCCTATTTCATATAGCGGATTGGGCTAAGCGGCATCTCAATGCGCATGAAATGGCCAGTAAAATGCACTATTAAACTTCTAGGATAAGGCAAACGGAGACCCGATTAGACCATTTCATATTACGGTTAATATAAGAATTCAGCGTTATTCTATCACATTTGTTCAATTTACGTCGCTCCTATTTCAGATAGCATACTGGGCTAGGCGGCATCTTAAAGCGCGTGGAATGACGAGTAAAATGCACTATTAAACTTCTAGGGTAGGGCAAACAGAGACCACATTAGATCATTTTATATTATGGTTAATTTAAGAATTCAGCGAAATTCTATCACATTTGTTCAATTTACGTCGCTCCTATTTCAGATAGCGTATTGGGCTAAGCGGCATCTCAAAGCGCAAGAAATGGCGAGTAAAATGCACTATTAAACTTCTAGGGTAGGGCAAACAGAGACCCCATTAGATCATTTTATATTATGGTTAATTTAAGAATTCAGCGAAATTCTATCACATTTGTTCAATTTACGTTGCTCCTATTTCAGATAGCGTACTGGGCTAGGCGGCATCTTAAAGCGCGTGGAATGACGAGTAAAATGCACTATTAAACTTCTATGATAGGGCAATCAGAGACCCGATTACATCATCTTATATTTTGGTTAATATAAGAATTCAGCGAAATTCCATCACATTTGTTCAATTTACGTCGTTCCTATTTCAGATAGCTTATTGGGCTAAGCGGCATCGCAAAGCGCATGAATTGACGAGTGAAATGCACTATTAAACTTCTAGGATAAGGCAAACGGAGACCCGATTAGATCATTTTATATTACGGTTAATATAAGAATTCAGCGTAATTCTGTCACATTTGTTCAACTTACGTAGCTCCTATTTCAGATAGCGGACTGGGCTAGGCGGCAACTGAAAGCGCGTGGAGTGGCGAGTAAAATGCACTATTAAACTTGTATGATAGGGCAATCAGAGACCCGATTAGATCATTTTATATTTTGGTTAATATAAGAATTCAGCGAAATTCTATCACATTTGTTTAATTTACGTCGCTCCTATTTCAGATAGCGTATTGGGCAAAGCGGCATCTCAAAGCGTATGAAATGGCGAATACAATGCACTATTAAAGTTCTAGGCTAGGGCGAACAGAGATCCGATTAGATCATTTCACATTATGGTTAATTTAAGAATTCAGCGAAATTCTATCACATTTGTTCAATTTATGTCGCTCCTATTTCAGATAGCGTATTGGGCTGAGCGGCATCTCGAAGCGCATGAAATGGCGAGTATAATGCACTATTAAACTTCTAGGGTAAGGCAAACAGAGGCCCGATTACATCATTTTATATTACGGTTAATATAAGAATGCAGCGTAATTCTATCACATTTGTTCAACTTACGTCGCTCATATTTCAGATAGCGTACTGGGCTAGGCGGCATCTTAAAGCGCGTGGAATGGTGAGTAAAATGCACTACTAATCTTCTATGATAGGGCAATCAGAGACCCGATTAGATCATTTTATATTTTGTTTAATATAAGATTTCAGGGAAATTCTATCACATTTGTTCAATTTACGTCGCTCCTATTTCAGATAGCGTATTGGGCTAAGCCGGATCTCAAAGCGCATGAAATGGCGACTAAAATGCACTATTAAACTTCTAGGGTAGGGCAAACAGAGACCCGATTAGATCATTTTATATTATGGTTAATTTAAGAATTCAGCAAAATTCTATGACATTTGTTCAACCTACGTCGCTCCTATTTCAGATAGCGCACTGGGCTAAGCGGCAACTTAAAGCGCGTGGAATGGCGAGTAAAATGCACTACTAAACTCCTATGATAGGGCAATCAGAGACCCGATTAGATCAGTTTATATTTTGTTTAATATAAGATTTCAGGGAAATAGTATTACATTTGTTCAATTTACGTCGCTCCTATATCAGATAGCGTATTCGGCTAAGCGGCATCTCAAAGCGCATGAAATGGCGAGTGAAATGCACCGTTAGACTTCTATGGTAGGGCGAACAGAGACCCGATTAGATCATTTTACATTAAGGTTAATATAAGGATTCACGGAAATTCTATCACATTTGTTCAATTTACGTCGCTCCTATTTCAGATAGCGTATTGGGCTAAGCGGCATCTCAAAGCGCATGAAATGGCGTGTAAAATGCACGATTAAACTTCTAGGGTAGGGCAAACAGAGACCCGATTAGATCATTTTATATTTTGGTTAATATAAGAATTCAGCGAAATTCTATCACATTTGTTCAATTTACGTCGCTCCTATTTCAGATAGCGTATTGGGCTAAGCCGGATCTCAAAGCGCATGAAATGGCGACTAAAATGCACTATTAAACTTCTAGGGTAGGGCAAACAGAGACCCGATTAGATCATTTTACATTATGGTTAATTTAAGAATTCAGCAAAATTCTAACACATTTGTTCAACTTTCGTTGCTCCTATTTCAGATAGCGTATTGAGCTAAGCGGCAACTGAAAGCACATGAAATGACGAGTGAAATGCACTATTAAACTTCTAGGGTAGGGCGAACAGAGACCCGATTAGATCATTATACATTAAGGTTAATATAAGATTTCAGGGAAATCCTATCACATTCGTTCTATTTACGTCGCTCCTATTTCAGATAGCGGATTGGGCTGACCGGCATCTCAAAGCGCATGAAATGGCGAATAAAATGGACTGTTAAACTTCTCGGGTAGGGCAAACAGAGACCCAATTAGATCATTTTATATTACGGTTAATATAAGAATTCAGCGTAATTCTATCACATTTCTTCAAATTACGTCGCTCCTATTTCAGAAAGTGTACTGGGCTGGCCGGCATCTTAAAGCGCGTGGAATGGCGAGTAAAATGCACAATTAAACTTCTATGATAGGGCAATCAGTGACCCGATTAGATCATTTTATATTATAGTTAATTTAAGAATTCAGCGAAATTCTATCACATTTGTTCAATTTACGTCGCACCTGTTTCAGATAGCGTATTGGGCTAAGCGGCATCTCAAAGCGCATGAAATGGCGAGTAAAATGCAATACTAAACTTCTAGGATAAGGCAAACAGAGACCTGATTAGATCATTGTATATTTTTGTTAGTATAAGATTTCAGCGAAATTCTATCACATTTGTTCAATTTACGTCGCTCATATTTCCGATAGCGTATTGGGCTAAGCGGCATCTCAAAGCGCATGAAATGGCGAGTAAAATGCACTATTAAACTTCTAGGGTAGGGCAATCAGTGACCCGATTAGATCATTTTATATTATAGTTAATTTAAGAATTCAGCGATATTCTATCACATTTGTTCAATTTACGTCGCTCCTATTGCAGATAGCGTATTGGGTTAAGCGGAACCACAAAGCGCATGAAATTGCGAGTAAAATGCACTATTAAACTTCTAGGGTACAGCAAACAGAGACCCGATTAGATCATTTTATATTATGGTTAATATAAGAATTCAGCGAAATTCTATCACATTTGTTCAATTTGCGTCGCTCATATTTCAGATAGCGTATTGGGATAAGCGGCATCTCAAAGCGCATGAAATGGCGCGTAAAATGCGCTATTAAACTTCTAGGATAAGGCAAACGGAGACCCGATTAGTTCATTTTATATTACGGTTAATATAAGAATTCAGCGTAATTCTATCACATTTCTTCAAATTACGTCGCTCCTATTTCAGATAGCGTACTGGGCTGGCCGGCATCTTAAACCTCGTGGAATGGCGAGTAAAATGCACTATTAAGCTTCTATGATAGGGCATTCACAGACCCGATTAGATCATTTTATATTTTGTTTAATATAAGAGTTCAGGGAAATTCTATCACATTTGTTCAATTTACGTCGCTCATATTTCCGATAGCGTATTGGGCTAAGCGGCATCTCGAAGCGCATGAAATGGCGAGTATAATGCACTATTAAACTTCTAGGGTAAGGCAAACAGAGGCCCGATTACATCATTTTATATTACGGTTAATATAAGAATGCAGCGTAATTCTATCACATTTGTTCAACTTACGTCGCTCATATTTCAGATAGCGTACTGGGCTAGGCGGCATCTTAAAGCGCGTGGAATGGTGAGTAAAATGCACTACTAATCTTCTATGATAGGGCTATCAGAGACCCGATTAGATCATTTTATATTTTGTTTAATATAAGATTTCAGGGAAATTCTATCACATTTGTTCAATTTACGTCGCTCCTATTTCAGATAGCGTATTGGGCTAAGCCGGATCTCAAAGCGCATGAAATGGCGACTAAAATGCACTATTAAACTTCTAGGGTAGGGCAAACAGAGACCCGATTAGATCATTTTATATTATGGTTAATTTAAGAATTCAGCAAAATTCTATGACATTTGTTCAACCTACGTCGCTCCTATTTCAGATAGCGCACTGGGCTAGGCGGCAACTTAAAGCGCGTGGAATGGCGAGTAAAATGCACTACTAAACTCCTATGATAGGGCAATCAGAGACCCGATTAGATCAGTTTATATTTTGTTTAATATAAGATTTCAGGGAAATAGTATCACATTTGTTCAATTTACGTCGCTCCTATATCAGATAGCATATTCGGCTAAGCGGCATCTCAAAGCGCATGAAATGGCGAGTGAAATGCACCGTTAGACTTCTATGGTAGGGCGAACAGAGACCCGATTAGATCATTTTACATTAAGGTTAATATAAGGATTCACGGAAATGCTATCACATTTGTTCAATTTACGTCGCTCCTATTTCAGATAGCGTATTGGGCTAAGCGGCATCTCAAAGCGCATGAAATGGCGTGTAAAATGCACGATTAAACTTCTAGGGTAGGGCAAACAGAGACCCGATTTGATCATTTTATATTTTGGTTAATATAAGAATTCAGCGAAATTCTATCACATTTGTTCAATTTACGTCGCTCCTATTTCAGATAGCGTATTGGGCTAAGCCGGATCTCAAAGCGCATGAAATGGCGACTAAAATGCACTATTAAACTTCTAGGGTAGGGCAAACAGAGACCCGATTAGATCATTTTACATTATGGTTAATTTAAGAATTCAGCAAAATTCTAACACATTTGTTCAACTTTCGTTGCTCCTATTTCAGATAGCGTATTGAGCTAAGCGGCAACTGAAAGCACATGAAATGACGAGTGAAATGCACTATTAAACTTCTAGGGTAGGGCGAACAGAGACCCGATTAGATCATTATACATTAAGGTTAATATAAGATTTCAGGGAAATCCTATCACATTCGTTCTATTTACGTCGCTCCTATTTCAGATAGCGGATTGGGCTGACCGGCATCTCAAAGCGCATGAAATGGCGAATAAAATGGACTGTTAAACTTCTCGGGTAGGGCAAACAGAGACCCAATTAGATCATTTTATATTACGGTTAATATAAGAATTCAGCGTAATTCTATCACATTTCTTCAAATTACGTCGCTCCTATTTCAGATAGTGTACTGGGCTGGCCGGCATCTTAAAGCGCGTGGAATGGCGAGTAAAATGCACAATTAAACTTCTATGATAGGGCAATCAGTGACCCGATTAGATCATTTTATAATATAGTTAATTTAAGAATTCAGCGAAATTCTATCACATTTGTTCAATTTACGTCGCACCTGTTTCAGATAGCGTATTGGGCTAAGCGGCATCTCAAAGCGCATGAAATGGCGAGTAAAATGCAATACTAAACTTCTAGGATAAGGCAAACAGAGACCTGATTAGATCATTGTATATTTTTGTTAGTATAAGATTTCAGCGAAATTCTATCACATTTGTTCAATTTACGTCGCTCATATTTCCGATAGCGTATTGGGCTAAGCGGCATCTCAAAGCGCATGAAATGGCGAGTAAAATGCACTATTAAACTTCTAGGGTAGGGCAATCAGTGACCCGATTAGATCATTTTATATTATAGTTAATTTAAGAATTCAGCGATATTCTATCACATTTGTTCAATTTACGTCGCTCCTATTGCAGATAGCGTATTGGGTTAAGCGGAACCTCAAAGCGCATGAAATTGCGAGTAAAATGCACTATTAAACTTCTAGGGTAGAGCAAACAGAGACCCGATTAGATCATTTTATATTATGGTTAATATAAGAATTCAGCGAAATTCTATCACATTTGTTCAATTTGCGTCGCTCATATTTCAGATAGCGTATTGGGATAAGCGGCATCTCAAAGCGCATGAAATGGCGCGTAAAATGCGCTATTAAACTTCTAGGATAAGGCAAACGGAGACCCGATTAGTTCATTTTATATTACGGTTAATATAAGAATTCAGCGTAATTCTATCACATTTCTTCAAATTACGTCGCTCCTATTTCAGATAGCGTACTGGGCTGGCCGGCATCTTAAACCTCGTGGAATGGCGAGTAAAATGCACTATTAAGCTTCTATGATAGGGCATTCACAGACCCGATTAGATCATTTTATATTTTGTTTAATATAAGAGTTCAGGGAAATTCTATCACATTTGTTCAATTTACGTCGCTCATATTTCCGATAGCGTATTGGGCTAAGCGGCATCTCGAAGCGCATGAAATGGCGAGTATAATGCACTATTAAACTTCTAGGGTAAGGCAAACAGAGGCCCGATTACATCATTTTATATTACGGTTAATATAAGAATGCAGCGTAATTCTATCACATTTGTTCAACTTACGTCGCTCATATTTCAGATAGCGTACTGGGCTAGGCGGCATCTTAAAGCGCGTGGAATGGTGAGTAAAATGCACTACTAATCTTCTATGATAGGGCAATCAGAGACCCGATTAGATCATTTTATATTTTGTTTAATATAAGATTTCAGGGAAATTCTATCACATTTGTTCAATTTACGTCGCTCCTATTTCAGATAGCGTATTGGGCTAAGCCGGATCTCAAAGCGCATGAAATGGCGACTAAAATGCACTATTAAACTTCTAGGGTAGGGCAAACAGAGACCCGATTAGATCATTTTATATTATGGTTAATTTAAGAATTCAGCAAAATTCTATGACATTTGTTCAACCTACGTCGCTCCTATTTCAGATAGCGCACTGGGCTAGGCGGCAACTTAAAGCGCGTGGAATGGCGAGTAAAATGCACTACTAAACTCCTATGATAGGGCAATCAGAGACCCGATTAGATCAGTTTATATTTTGTTTAATATAAGATTTCAGGGAAATAGTATCACATTTGTTCAATTTACGTCGCTCCTATATCAGATAGCGTATTCGGCTAAGCGGCATCTCAAAGCGCATGAAATGGCGAGTGAAATGCACCGTTAGACTTCTATGGTAGGGCGAACAGAGACCCGATTAGATCATTTTACATTAAGGTTAATATAAGGATTCACGGAAATTCTATCACATTTGTTCAATTTACGTCGCTCCTATTTCAGATAGCGTATTGGGCTAAGCGGCATCTCAAAGCGCATGAAATGGCGTGTAAAATGCACGATTAAACTTCTAGGGTAGGGCAAACAGAGACCCGATTAGATAATTTTATATTTTGGTTAATATAAGAATTCAGCGAAATTCTATCACATTTGTTCAATTTACGTCGCTCGTATTTCAGATAGCGTATTGGGCTAAGCCGGATCTCAAAGCGCATGAAATGGCGAGTAAAATGCACTGTGAATCTTCTAGGGTAGGGCAAACAGAGACCCGATTAGATCATTTCATATTATGTTTATTTAAGAATTCAGAAAAATTCTATCACATTTGTTCAATTTACGTCGCTCCTATTTCAGATAGCGTATTGGGCTAAGCGGCATCTCAAAGCGCACGAAATGGCGTGTAAAATGCACGATTAAACTTCTAGGGTAGGGCAAACAGAGACCCGATTAGATCATTTTACATTATGGTTAATTTAAGAATTCAGCAAAATTCTAACACATTTGTTCAACTTTCGTTGCTCCTATTTCAGATAGCGTATTGAGCTAAGCGGCAACTGAAAGCACATGAAATGACGAGTGAAATGCACTATTAAACTTCTAGGGTAGGGCGAACAGAGACCCGATTAGATCATTATACATTAAGGTTAATATAAGATTTCAGGGAAATCCTATCACATTCGTTCTATTTACGTCGCTCCTATTTCAGATAGCGGATTGGGCTGACCGGCATCTCAAAGCGCATGAAATGGCGAATAAAATGGACTGTTAAACTTCTCGGGTAGGGCAAACAGAGACCCAATTAGATCATTTTATATTACGGTTAATATAAGAATTCAGCGTAATTCTATCACATTTCTTCAAATTACGTCGCTCCTATTTCAGATAGTGTACTGGGCTGGCCGGCATCTTAAAGCGCGTGGAATGGCGAGTAAAATGCACAATTAAACTTCTATGATAGGGCAATCAGTGACCCGATTAGATCATTTTATATTATAGTTAATTTAAGAATTCAGCGAAATTCTATCACATTTGTTCAATTTACGTCGCACCTGTTTCAGATAGCGTATTGGGCTAAGCGGCATCTCAAAGCGCATGAAATGGCGAGTAAAATGCAATACTAAACTTCTAGGATAAGGCAAACAGAGACCTGATTAGATCATTGTATATTTTTGTTAGTATAAGATTTCAGCGAAATTCTATCACATTTGTTCAATTTACGTCGCTCATATTTCCGATAGCGTATTGGGCTAAGCGGCATCTCAAAGCGCATGAAATGGCGAGTAAAATGCACTATTAAACTTCTAGGGTAGGGCAATCAGTGACCCGATTAGATCATTTTATATTATAGTTAATTTAAGAATTCAGCGATATTCTATCACATTTGTTCAATTTACGTCGCTCCTATTGCAGATAGCGTATTGGGTTAAGCGGAACCTCAAAGCGCATGAAATTGCGAGTAAAATGCACTATTAAACTTCTAGGGTAGAGCAAACAGAGACCCGATTAGATCATTTTATATTATGGTTAATATAAGAATTCAGCGAAATTCTATCACATTTGTTCAATTTGCGTCGCTCATATTTCAGATAGCGTATTGGGATAAGCGGCATCTCAAAGCGCATGAAATGGCGCGTAAAATGCGCTATTAAACTTCTAGGATAAGGCAAACGGAGACCCGATTAGTTCATTTTATATTACGGTTAATATAAGAATTCAGCGTAATTCTATCACATTTCTTCAAATTACGTCGCTCCTATGTCAGATAGCGTACTGGGCTGGCCGGCATCTTAAACCTCGTGAAATGGCGAGTAAAATGCACTATTAAGCTTCTATGATAGGGCATTCACAGACCCGATTAGATCATTTTATATTTTGTTTAATATAAGAGTTCAGGGAAATTCTATCACATTTGTTCAATTTACGTCGCTCATATTTCCGATAGCGTATTGGGCTAAGCGGCATCTCAAAGCGCATGAAATGGCGAGTAGAATGCACTATTAAACTTCTAGGGTAGTGCAAACAGAGACCCGATTAGTTCATTTTATATTACGGTTAATATAAGAATTCAGCGTAATTCTATCGCATTTGTTCAATCTACGTCGCTCCTATTTCAGATAGCGTACTGGGCTAGGCGGCATCTTAGAGCGCGTGAAATGGCGAATAAAATGCACTATGAAACTTCTATGATAGGGCAATCAGAGACCCGATTAGATTATTTTATATTTTGGTTAATATAAGAATTCAGGGAAATTCTATCACATTTGTTCAATCTACGTCGCTCCTATTTCAGATAGCGTATTGGGCTAAGCGGCATCTCAAAGCGCATGAAATGGCGAGTGAAATGCACTGTTAAACTCCTAGGGTAGGGCAAACAGAGACCCGATTAGATCATTTTATATTACCGTTAATATAAGAATTCAGCGTAATTCTATCACATTTCTTCAAATTACGTCGCTCCTATTTCAGATAGCGTACTGGGCTGGCCGGCATCTTAATCCGCGTGGAATGGCGAGTAAAATGCACTATTAAGCTTCTATGATAGGGCATTCACAGACCCGATTAGATCATTTTATATTTTGATTAATATAAGGTTTAAGGGAAATTCTATCACATTTGTTCAATTTATGTCGCTCCTATTTCAGATAGCGTATTGGGCTAAGCCGGATCTCAAAGCGCATGAAATGGCGACTAAAATGTACTATTAAACTTCTAGGGTAGGGCAAACAGAGACCCGATTAGATCATTTTATATTATGGTTAATTTAAGAATTCAGCAAAATTCTACCACATTTGTTCAACTTACGTCGCTCCTATTTCAGATAGCGTATTGGGCTAAGCGGCATCTCAAAGCGCATGAAATGGCGAGTGAAATGCACTATTAAACTCCTAGGGTAGGGCAAACAGAGACCCGATTATATCATTTTATATTATGGTTAATATAAGAATTCAACAAGATTCTATCACATTTGTTGAATTTACGTCGCTCCTATTTCAGATAGCGTACTGGGCTAGGCGGCATCTTAAAGCGCGTGGAATCGCGAGTAAAATGCACTGTTAAACTTCAATGATAGGGCAGTCAGAGACCCGATTAGATCATTTTATATTGTGGTTAATATAAGAATTCAGCGAAATTCTATCACATTTGTTCAATTTGCGTCGCTCATATTTCAGATAGCGTATTGGGCTATGCGGCATCTCAAAGCGCATGAAATGGCGCGTAAAATGCGCTATTAAACTTCTAGGATAAGGCAAACGGAGACCCGATTAGTTCATTTTATATTACCGTTAATATAAGAATTCAGCGTAATTCTATCACATTTCTTCAAATTACGTCGCTCCTATTTCAGATAGCGTACTGGGCTGGCCGGCATCTTAATCCGCGTGGAATGGCGAGTAAAATGCACTATTAAGCTTCTATGATAGGGCATTCACAGACCCGATTAGATCATTTTATATTTTGTTTAATATAAGATTTTAGGGAAATTCTATCACATTTGTTGAATTTACGTCGCTCCTATTTCAGTTAGCGTATTGGGCTAACCGGCATCTCAAAGCGCATGAAATGGCGAATAAAATGGACAATTAAACTTCTAGGGTGGGGCAAACGGAGACCCGATTAGATCATTTTATATTACGGTTAATATAAGAATTCAGCGTAATTCTATCACATTTGTTCAAATTACGTCGCTCCTATTTCAGATAGCGTACTGGGCTGGCCGGCATCTTAAAGCGCGTGGAATGGCGAGTAAAATGCACTATTAAACTTCTATGATAGGGCAATCAGTGACCCGATTAGATCATTTTATATTATAGTTAATTTAAGAATTCAGCGAAATTCTATCACATTTGTTCAATTTACGTCGCTCCTATTTCAGATAGCGTATTGGGCTAAGCGGCATCTCAAAGCGCATGAAATGGCGAGCAAAATGCACTATTAAACTTCTATGATAGGGCAATCAGTGACCCGATTAGATCCTTTTATATTATAGTTAATTTAAGAATTCAGCGAAATTCTATCACATTTGTTCAATTTACGTCGCTCCTATTTCAGATAGCGTATTGGGCTAAGCGGCATCTCAAAGCGCATGAAATGGCGAGCAAAATGCACTATTAAACTTCTAGGGTAGGGCAAACAGAGACCCGATTAGATCATTTTATATTTTTGTTAATATAAGAATTCAGCGAAATTCTATCACATTTGTTCAATTTACGTCGCTCATATTTCCGATAGCGTATTGGGCTAAGCGGCATCTCAAAGCGCATGAAATGGCGAGTAAAATGCACTATTAAACTTCTAGGGTAGGGCAATCAGTGACCCGATTAGATCATTTTATATTATAGTTAATTTAAGAATTCAGCGATATTCTATCACATTTGTTCAATTTACGTCGCTCCTATTGCAGATAGCGTATTGGATTAAGCGGCACCTCAAAGCGCATGAAATTGCGAGTAAAATGCACTATTAAACTTCTAGGGTAGAGCAAACAGAGACCCGATTAGATCATTTTATATTATGGTTAATATAAGAATTCAGCGAAATTCTATCACATTTGTTCAATTTGCGTCGCTCATATTTCAGATAGCGTATTGGGCTAAGCGGCATCTCAAAGCGCATGAAATTGCGCGTAAAATGCGCTATTAAACTTCTAGGATAAGGCAAACGGAGACCCGATTAGTTCATTTTATATTACGGTTAATACAAGAATTCAGCGTAATTCTATCACATTTCTTCAAATTACGTCGCTCCTATTTCAGATAGCGTACTGGGCTGGCCGGCATCTTAATCCGCGTGGAATGGCGAGTAAAATGCACTACTAAACTCCTATGATAGGGCAATCAGTGACCCGATTAGATAATTTTATATTATAGTTAATTTAAGAATTCAGCGAAATTCTATCACATTTGTTCAATTTACGTCGCTCCTATTTCAGATAGCGTATTGGGCTATGCGGCATCTCAAAGCGCATGAAATGACGAGTGAAATGCACTATTATACATCTAGAGTAGGGTGAACAGAGACCCGAAGAGATCATTTTACATTAAGGTGAATATAAGAATGCAGCGTAATTCTGTCACATTTGTTCAACTTACGTCGCTCCTATTTCAGATAGCGTATTGGGTTAAGCGTCATCTCAAAGCGCATGAAATGACGAGTGAAATGCACTATTAAACTTCTAGGGTAGGGCGAACAGAGACCCGATTAGATCATTTTACATTAAGGTTAATATAAGTATTCAGCGAGATTCTATCACACTTGTTCAATTTACGTCGCTTCTACTTCAGACAGCGTACTGGGCTAGGCGGTATCTTAAAGCGCGTGGAATGGCGAGTAAAATGCACTATCAACCTTCTATGATTGGGCAATCAAAGACCAGACTAGATCATTTTATACTGTGGTTAATATAAGAATTCAGCGAAATTCTATCACATTTGTTCAATTTACGTCGCTCCTATTTCAGATAGCGTATTGGGCTATGCGGCATCTCAAAGCGCATGAAATGACGAGTGAAATGCACTATTATACATCTAGAGTAGGGTGAACAGAGACCCGAAGAGATCATTTTACATTAAGGTGAATATAAGAATGCAGCGTAATTCTGTCACATTTGTTCAACTTACGTCGCTCCTATTTCAGATAGCGTATTGGGTTAAGCGTCATCTCAAAGCGCATGAAATGACGAGTGAAATGCACTATTAAACTTCTAGGGTAGGGCGAACAGAGACCCGATTAGATCATTTTACATTAAGGTTAATATAAGTATTCAGCGAGATTCTATCACACTTGTTCAATTTACGTCGCTTCTACTTCAGACAGCGTACTGGGCTAGGCGGTATCTTAAAGCGCGTGGAATGGCGAGTAAAATGCACTATTAACCTTCTGTGATAGGGCAATCAGAGACCAGATTAGATCATTTTATACTTTGGTTAATATAAGAATTCAGCGAAATTCTATCACATTTGTTCAACTTACGTCGCTCCTATTTCAGATAGCGTACTGGGCTGGGCGGTATCTGAAAGCGCATGAAATGGCGAGTAAAATGCACTATTAAACTTCTACGGTAAGGCAAACAGAGGCCCGATTAGATCATTTTATATTACGGTTAATATAAGAATTCAGCGTAATTCTATCACATTTGTTCAAGTTACGTCGCTCCTATTTCAGATAGCGTACTGGGCTAGGCGGCATCTCAAAGCGCATGAAATGGCGAGTGAAATGCACTATTAGACTTCTATGGTAGGGCGAACAGAGACCCGATTGGATCATTTTATATTATGGTTAATTTAAGAATTCAGCAAAATTCTATCACATTTGTTCAATTTACGTCGCTCCTATTTCAGATAGCGTATTGGGCTAAGCCGGATCTCAAAGCGCATGAAATGGCGACTAAAATGCACTGTTAAACTTCTGGGGTAGGGCAAACAGAGACCCGATTAGATCATTTTATATTATGGTTAATTTAAGAATTCAGCAACATTCTATCACATTTGTTCAACTTACGTCGCTCCTATTTCAGATAGCGTACTGGGCTAGGCGGAAACTTAAAGCGCGTGGAACGGCGAGTAAAATGCACTACTAAACTTCTATGATAGGGCAATCAGAGACCCCATTAGATCAGTTTATATTTTGTTTAATATAAGATTTCAGGGAAATAGTATCACATTTGTTCAATTTACGTCGCTCCTATATCAGATAGCGTATTCGGTTAAGCGGCATCTCAAAGCGCATGAAATGGCGAGTGAAATGCACCATTAGACTTCTATGGTAGGGCGAACAGAGACCCGATTAGATCATTTTACATTAAGGTTAATATAAGGATTCAGGGAAATTCTATCACATTTGTTCAATTTACGTCGCTCCTATTTCAGATAGCGTATTGGGCTATGCGGCATCTCAAAGCGCATGAAATGGCGAGTAAAATGCACTATTGAACTTCTAGGGTAGGGCAAACAGAGACCCGATTAGATCATTTTATATTATCGTTAATTTAAGAATTCAGCCAAATTCTATCACATTTGTTCAATTTACGTCGCTCCTATTTCAGATAGCGTACTGGGCTAAGCGGCATCTCAAAGCGCATGAAATGGCGAGTGAAATGCACTATTAAACTTCTAGGGTAGGGCAAACAGAGACCCGATTAGGTCATTTTATATTACGGTTAATATAAGAATGCAGCGTAATTCTATCACATTTGTTCAAGTTACGTCGCTCCTATTTCAGATAGCGTACTGGGCTAGGCGGCATCTTAAAGCGCGTGGAATGGCGAGTAAAATGCACTACTAAACTTCTATGATAGGGCAATCAGAGACGCGATTAGATTATTTTATATTACGGTTAATATAAGAATTCAGCGAAATTCTATCACATTTGTTCAATTTACGTCGCTCCTATTGCAGATAGCTTATTGGGCTAAGAGGCATCTCAAAGCGCATGAAATGACGAGTGAAATGCACTATTAAACTTCTAGGATAAGGATAACAGAGACCCGATTAGATCATTTTATATTACGGTTAATATAAGAATTCAGCGTAATTCTATCACATTTGTTCAATTTACGTCGCTCCTATTTCATATAGCTTATTGGGCTAAGCGGCATCTCAAAGCGCATGAAGTGACGAGCGAAATGCACTATTAAACTTCTAGGGTAGGGCAAACAGAGACCCGATTAGATCATTTTATATTATGGTTAATTTAAGAATTCAGCAAAATTCTACCACATTTGTTCAATTTACGTCGCTCCCATTTCAGATAGCGTACTGGGCTAGGCGGCATCACAAAGCGCATGAAATGGCGAACAAAATGCACTATTAAACATCTAGGCTATGGCGAACAGAGATCAGATTAGATCATTTTATATTTTGGTTAACATAAGAATTCTGCGAAATTCTATCACATTTGTTCAATTTACGTCGCTCCTATTGCAGATAGCTTATTGGGCTTAGCGGCATCTCAAAGCGCATGAAGTGACGAGTGAAATGCACTATTATACTTCTAGGGTAGGGCAAACAGAGACCCGATTAGATCATTTTATATTATGGTTAATTTAAGAATTCAGCAAGATTCTATCACATTTGTTCAACTTACGTCGCTCCTACTTCAGATAGCGTACTGGGCTAGGCGGCAACTTAAAGCGCGTGGAATGGCGAGTAAAATGCACTACTAAACTTCTATGATAGGGCAATCAGAGACCCGATTAGATCATTTTATATTTTGTTTAATATAAGATTTCAGGGAAATAGTATCACATTTGTTCAATTTACGTCGCTCCTATATCAGATAGCGTATTCGGCTAAGCGGCATCTCAAAGCGCATGAAATGGCGAGTGAAATGCACCATTTGACATCTATGGTAGGGCGAACAGAGACCCGATTAGATCATTTTACATTAAGGTTAATATAAGGATTCACGGAAATTCTATCACATTTGTTCAATTTACGTCGCTCCTATTTCAGATAGCGTACTGGGCTATGCGGCATCTCAAAGCGCATGAAATGGCGAGTAAAATGCACTATTAAACTTCTAGGGTAGGGCAAACAGAGACCCGATTAGATCATTTTATATTATGGTTAATTTAAGAATTCAGCCAAATTCTATCACATTTGTTCAATTTACGTCGCTCCTATTTCAGATAGCGTGCTGGGCTAGGCGGAATCTTAAAGCGCGTGGATTGGCGAGTAAAATGCACTATTAATCTTCTAGGGTAGGGCGAACAGAGACCCGATTAGAACACTTTACATTAAGGTTAATATAAGAATTCAGCGAAAGTCTCTCACATTTGTTCAATTTACGTCGCTGATATTTCAGATAGCGTATTGGGCTAAGCGGCATCTCAATGCGCATGAAATGGCGAGTAAAATGCACTATTAAACTTCTAGGATAAGGCAAACAGAGACCCGATTCGATCATTTTATATTACGGTTAATATAAGAATTCAGCGTAATTCTATCACATTTGTTCAACGTACGTCGCTCCTATTTCAGATAGCGTACTAGGCTAGGCGGCATCTTAAAGCGCGTGGAATGGCGGGTAAAATGCACTATTAAACTTCTATGATAGGGCTAGCAGAGACCCGATTAGATCATTTTATATTACGGTTAATATAAGAATTCAGCGTAATTCTATCACATTTGTTCAACTTACGTCGCTCCTATTTCAGATAGCGTACTGGGCTAGGCGGCATCTTAAAGCGCACGAAATGGCGAGTAAAATGCCCTATTAAACTTCTATGATAGGGCTATCAGAGACCCGATTAGATCATTTTATACTTTGGTTAATATAAGAATTCAGCGAAATTCTATCACATTTGTTCAATTTACGTCGCTCCTATTGCAGATAGCTTATTGGGCTTAGCAGCATCTCAAAGCGCATGAAGTGACGAGTGAAATGCACTATTATACTTCTAGGGTAGGGCAAGCAGAGACCCGATTAGATCATTTTATATTATGGTTAATTTAAGAATTCAGCGAAATTCTATCACATTTGTTCAATTTACGTCGCTCCTATTTCAGATAGCGTATTGGGCTAAGCGGCATCTCAAAGCGCATGAAATGGCGAGTGAAATGCACTATTAGTCTTCTATGGTAGGGCAAACAGAGACCCGATTGGATCATTTTACATTAAGGTTAATATAAGAATTCACGGAAATTCTATCACATTTGTTCAATTTAGGTCGCTCCTATTCCAGATAGCCTACTGACCTAGGCGGCATCTTAAAGCGCGTGGATTGGCGAGTAAAATGCACTATTAAACTTCTATGATAGGGCAATCAGAGACCCGATTAGATCATTTTATATTTTGATTAATATAAGATTTCAGGGAAATTCTATCACATTTGTTCAATTTACGTCGCTCCTATTTCAGATAGCTTATTGGGGTAAGAGGCATCTCAAAGCGCATGAAATGACGAGTGAAATGCACTATTAAACTTCTAGGGTAGGGCAAACAGAGACCCGATTAGATCATTTCATATTATGGTTAATTTAAGAATTCAGCCAAATTCTATCACATTTGTTCAATTTACGTCGCTCCTATTTCAGATAGCGTACTGGGCTAGGCGGAATCTTAAAGCGCGTGGATTGGCGAGTAAAATGCACTATTAATCTTCTAGGGTAGGGCGAACAGAGACCCGATTAGAACACTTTACATTAAGGTTAATATAAGAATTCAGCGAAATTCTATCACATTTGTTCAATTTACGTCGCTCCTATTTCAGATAGCGTATTGGGCTAAGCGGCATCTCAAAGCGCAAGATATGGCGAGTAAAATGCACTATTAAACTTCTAGGGTAGGGCAAACAGATACCCGATTAGATCATTTTATATTATGGTTAATTTAAGAATTCAGCGAAATTCTATCACATTTGATCAATTTACGTTGCTCCTATTTCAGATAGCGTATTGGGCTAAGCGGCATCTCAAAGCGCAAGAAATGGCGAGTAAAATGCACTATTAAACTTCTAGGGTGGGGCAAACAGAGACCAGTTTAGATCACTTTATATTATGGTTAATTTAAGAATTCAGCGAAATTCTATCTCATTTGTACAATTTATGTCGCTCCGATTGCAGATAGCGTATTGGACTAAGCGGCATCTCAAAGCGCATGAAATGGCGAGTATAATGCACTATTAAACTTCTATGGTAATGCATACAGAGACCCGATTAGATCATTTTATATTACGGTTAATATAAGAATTCAGCGTAATTCTATCACATTTGTTCAACATACGTCGCTCCTATTTCAGATAGTGTACTGGGCTAGGCGGCATCTTAAAGCGCGTGGAAGGGCGAGTAAAATGCACTACTAAACTTCTATGATAGGGCAATCAGAGTCCCGTTTAGATCATTTTATATTTTGTTTAATATAAGATTTCAGCGAAATTCTATCACATTTGTTCAATTTACGTCGCTCCTATTTCAGATAGCGTATTGGGCTAAGCGGCATCTCAATGCGCATGAAATGGCCAGTAAAATGCACTATTAAACTTCTAGGATAAGGCAAACGGAGACCCGATTAGACCATTTCATATTACGGTTAATATAAGAATTCAGCGTTATTCTATCACATTTGTTCAATTTACGTCGCTCCTATTTCAGATAGCATACTGGGCTAGGCGGCATCTTAAAGCGCGTGGAATGACGAGTAAAATGCACTATTAAACTTCTAGGGTAGGGCAAACAGAGACCACATTAGATCATTTTATATTATGGTTAATTTAAGAATTCAGCGAAATTCTCTCACATTTGTTCAATTTATGTCGCTGATATTTCACATAGCGTATTGGGCTAAGCGGCATCTCAAAGCGCAAGAAATGGCGAGTAAAATGCACTATTAAACTTCTAGGGTAGGGCAAACAGAGACCCGATTAGGTCATTTCATATTATGGTTAATATAAGAATTCAGAAAAATTCTATCACATTTGTTCAATTTACGTCGCTCCTATTTCAGATAGCGCACTCGGATAGGCGGCATCTTAAAGCGCGAGGAATGGCGAGTAAAATGCACTATTAAACTTCTATGATAGGGCAATCAGAGACCCGATTAGATCATTTTATATTTTGCTTAATATAAGAATTCAGCGAAATTCTATCACATTTGTTTAATTTACGTCGCTCCTATTTCAGATAGCGTATTGGGATAAGCGGCATCTCAAAGCGCATGAAATGCCGAGTAAAATGCGCTATTAAACTTCTAGGGTAGGGCAATCAGAGACCCGATTAGATCATTTTATATTATGGTTAATTTAAGAATTCAGCAAAATTCTATCACATTTGTTCAATTTACGTCGTTCCTATTTCAGATAGCATACTGGGCTAGGCGGCAACTTAAAGCGCGCGGAATGGCGAGTAAAATGCACTATTAAACTTCTATGATAGGGCAAACAGAGACCCGATTAGATCATTTTATATTACGGTTAATGTAAGAATTCAGCGTAATTCTATCACATTTGTTCAACATACGTCGCTCCTATTTCAGATAGTGTACTGGGCTAGGCGGCATCTTAAAGCGCGTGGAAGGGCGAGTAAAATGCACTACTAAACTTCTATGATAGGGCAATCAGAGTCCCGTTTAGATCATCTTATATTATGGTTAATTTAAGAATTCAGCGAAATTCTATCACATTTGTTCAATTTACATCGCTCCTATTTCATATAGCGGATTGGGCTAAGCGGCATCTCAATGCGCATGAAATGGCCAGTAAAATGCACTATTAAACTTCTAGGATAAGGCAAACGGAGACCCGATTAGACCATTTCATATTACGGTTAATATAAGAATTCAGCGTGATTCTATCACATTTGTTCAACTTACGTCGCTCCTATTTCAGATAGCGTACTGGGCTAGGAGGCATCTTAAAGCGCGTGGAATGGCGAGCAAAATGCACTCTTAATCTTCTATGATAGGGCAATCAGGGACCCGATTAGATCATTTTATATTTTGGTTAATATAAGAATTCAGCGAAATTCTATCACATTTGTTCAATTTACGTCGCTCCTATTTCAGATAGCGTATTGGGCTAAGCGGCATCTCAAAGCGCAAGAAATGGCGAGTAAAATGCACTATTAAACTTCTAGGGTAGGGCAAACAGAGACCCCATTAGATCATTTTATATTATGGTTAATTTAAGAATTCAGCGAAATTCTATCACATTTGTTCAATTTACGTTGCTCCTATTTCAGATAGCGTACTGGGCTAGGCGGCATCTTAAAGCGCGTGGAATGACGAGTAAAATGCACTATTAAACTTCTATGATAGGGCAATCAGAGACCCGATTACATCATCTTATATTTTGGTTAATATAAGAATTCAGCGAAATTCCATCACATTTGTTCAATTTACGTCGTTCCTATTTCAGATAGCTTATTGGGCTAAGCGGCATCGCAAAGCGCATGAATTGACGAGTGAAATGCACTATTAAACTTCTAGGATAAGGCAAACGGAGACCCGATTAGATCATTTTATATTACGGTTAATATAAGAATTCAGCGTAATTCTGTCACATTTGTTCAACTTACGTAGCTCCTATTTCAGATAGCGGACTGGGCTAGGCGGCAACTGAAAGCGCGTGGAGTGGCGAGTAAAATGCACTATTAAACTTCTATGATAGGGCAATCAGAGACCCGATTAGATCATTTTATATTTTGGTTAATATAAGAATTCAGCGAAATTCTATCACATTTGTTTAATTTACGTCGCTCCTATTTCAGATAGCGTATTGGGATAAGCGGCATCTCAAAACGCATGAAATGCCGAGTAAAATGCGCTATTAAACTTCTAGGGAAGGGCAATCAGAGACCCGATTAAATCAATTTATATTATGGTTAATTTAAGAATTCAGTAAAATTCTATCACATTTGTTCAATTTACGTCGTTCCTATTTCAGATAGCATACTGGGCTAGGCGGCAACTTAAAGCGCGCGGAATGTCGAGTAAAATGCACTATTAAACTTCTATGATAGGGCAATCAGAGACCCGATTAGATCATTTTATATTATGGTTAATTTAAGAATTCAGCGAAATTCTATCACATTTGTTCAATTTACATCGCTCCCATTTCAGATAGCGTATAGGGCTAAGCGGCATCTCAATGCGCATGAAATGGCCAGTAAAATGCACTATTAAACTTCTAGGGTAGGGCAAACAGAGACCCGATTAGATCATTTTGTATTACGGTTAATATAAGAATTCAGCGTAATTCTGTGACATTTGTTTAACTTACGTAGCTCCTATTTCAGATCGCGTACTGGGCTAGGCGGCAACTTAAAGCGCGTGGAATGGCGAGTAAAATGCGCTATTAAACTTCTATGATAGGGCAATCAGAGACCCGATTAGATCATTTTATATTTTGGTTAATATAAGATTTCAGGGAAATTCTATCACATTTGTTCAATTTACGTTGCTCCTATTTCAGATAGCGTATTGGGCTAAGCGGCATCTCAAAGCGCATGAAATGGCGAGTAAAATGCACTGTTAAATCTCTAGGGTAGGGCAAACAGAGACCCGATTAGATCATTTCATATTATGGTTTATTTAAGAAATCAGAAAAATTCTATCACATTTGTCCAATTTACGTCGCTCCTATTTCAGATAGTTTATTGAGCTAAGCGGCATCTCAAAGCGCATGAAATGACGTGTGAAATGCACTAGTAATCTTCTAGGGTAGGGCGAACAGAGACCCGATTAGATCATTTTACATTAAGGTTAATATAAGAATTCAGCGAGATTCTCTCACATTTGTTCAATTTACGTCGCTGATATTTCAGATAGCGTATTGGGCTAAGCGGCATCTCAAAGCGCAAGAAATGGCGAGTAAAATGTACTATTAAACTTCTAGGGTAGGGCAAACAGAGACCCGATTAGATCATTTTATATTATGGTTAATTTAAGAATTCAGCGAAATTCTATCACATTTGTTCAATTTACGTCGCTCATGTTGCAGATAGCGTATTGGGCTAAGCGGCATCTCAAAGCGCATGAAATGGCGAGTAAAATGCACTATTAAACTTCTAGGGTAAGGCAAACCGAGACCCGATTAGATCATTTAATATTACGGTTAATATAAGAATTCAGCGTAATTATATCACATTTGTTCAACATACGTCGCTCCTATTTCAGATAGTGTACTGGGCTAGGCGGCATCTTAAAGCGCGTGGAAGGGCGAGTAAAATGCACTACTAAACTTCTATGATAGGGCAATCAGAGTCCCGTTTAGATCATTTTATGTTTTGTTTAATATAAGATTTCATGGAAATTCTATCACATTTGTTCAATTTACGTCGCTCCTATTTCAGATAGCGTATTGGGCTAAGCGGCATCTCAAAGCGCATGAAATGACGAGAGAAATGCACTATTAAAGTTCTTGGGTAGGGCAAACAGAGACCCGATTATATCATTTTATATTATGGTTAATTTAAGAATTCAGCAAAATTCTATCACATTTGGTCAACTTACGTAGCTCCTATTTCAGATAGCGTACTGGACTAGGCGGCAACTTAAAGCGCGTGGAATGGCGAGTAAAATGCACTATTAAACTTCTATGATAGGGCAATCAGAGACCCGATTAGATCATTTTATATTTTGGTTAATATAAGAATTCAGCGAAATTCTATCACATTTGTTCAATTTACGTCGCTCCTATGTCAGATAGCGTATCGGGCTAAGCAGCATCTCAAAGCGCATGAAATGGCGAGTGAAATGCACTATTAATCTTCTAGGGTAGGGCAATCAGAGACCCCATTAGATCATTTTATATTATGGTTAATTTAAGAATTCAGCGAAATTCTATCACATTTGTTCAATTTTCGTCGCTCCTATTTCAGATAGCGTATTGGGCTAAGCGCATCTCAAAGCGCATGAAAATGGCGAGTAAAATGCACTATTAAACTTCTAGGGTAAGGCAAACAGAGACCCGATTAGATCATTTTATATTACGGTTTAATATAAGAATTCAGAGTAATTCTATCACAATTGTTCAATTTACGTCGCCCCTATTTCAGATAGCGTATTGGGCTAAGCGGCATCTCAAAGCGCATGAAATGGCGAGTCAAGTGCACTACTAAACTTCTATGATAGGGAAATCAGAGACCCGATTAGATTATTTTATATTTTGGTTAATATAATAATTCAGCGAAATTCTCTCACATTTGTTCAATTTACGTCGCTGATATTTCAGATAGCGTATTGGACTAAGCGGCATCTCAAAGCGCAAGAAATGTCGAGTAAAATGCACTATTAAACTTCTATGATAGGGCAATCAGAGACCCGTTTAGATCATTTTATATTTTGGTTAATATAAGAATTCAGCGAAATTCTATCACATTTGTTCAATATACGTCGCTCCTATTTCAGATAGCGTACTGGGCTAGGCGGCATCTTAAAGCGCGTGGAATGGCGAGTAAAATGCACTATTAAACTTCTATGATAGGGCAATCAGAGACCCGATTAGATCATTTTATATTTTGGTTAATATAAGAATTCAGCGAAATGCTATCACATTTGTTCAATTTGCGTCGCTCCTATTTCAGATAGCTTATTGGGCTAAGCGGCATCGCAAAGCGCATGAAATGACGAGTGAAATGCAACTATTAAACTTCTAGGGTAGGGCAAACGGAGACCCGATTAGATCATTTTACATTAAGGTTAATATAAGAATTCAGGGAAATTCTATCACATTTGTTCAACATACGTCGCTCCTATTTCAGATAGCGTACTGGGCTAGGCGGCAACTTAAAGCGCGTGGAATGGCGAGTAAAATGCACTATTAAATTTCTATGATAGGGCAATCAGAGACCCGATTAGATCATTTTATATTTGGTTAATATAAGAATTCAGCGAAATTCTATCACATTTGTTCAATTTACGTCGCTCCTATTTCAGATAGCGTATTGGGCTAAGCGGCATCTCAAAGCGCATGAAATGGCGAGTAAAATGCACTATTAAACTTCTAGGGTAAGGCAAACAGAGACCCGATTAGATCATTTTATATTACAGTTAATACAAGAATTCAGAGTAATTCTATCACATTTGTTCAATTTACGTCGCCCCTATTTCAGATAGCGTACTGGGCTAGGCGGCAACTTAAAGCGCGTGGAATGGCGAGCAAAATGCACTACTAAACTACTATGATAGGGCAATCAGAGTCCCGTTTAGATCATTTATATTTTGTTTAATATAAGATTTCATGGAAATTCTATCACATTTGTTTCAATTTACGTCGCTCCTATTTCAGATAACGTATCGGGCTAAGCGGCATCTCAAAGCGCATGAAATGACGAGAGAAATGCACTATTAAAGTTCTTGGGTAGGACAAACAGAGACCCGATTATATCATTTTATATTATGGTTAATTTAAGAATTCAGCAAAATTCTATCACATTTGTTCAACTTACGTAGCTCCTATTTCAGATAGCGTACTGGGCTAGGCGGCAACTTAAAGCGTGTGGAATGGCGAGTAAAATGCACTATTAAACTTCTATGATAGGGCAATCAGAGACCCGAGTAGATCATTTTATATTTTGGTTAATATAAGAATTCAGCGAAATTCTATCACATTTGTTCAATTTACGTCGCTCCTATGTCAGATAGCGTATCGGGCTAAGCGGCATCTCAAAGCGCATGAAATGGCGAGTGAAATGCACTATTAATCTTCTAGGGGTAGGGCAATCACAGACCCCATTAGATCATTTTATATTATGGTTAATTTAAGAGTTCAGCGAAATTCTATCACATTTGTTCAATTTACGTCGCTCCTATTTCAGATAGCGTATTGGGCTAAGCGGCATCTCAAAGCGCATGAAATGGCGAGTAAAATGCACTATTAAACTTCTAGGGTAAGGCAAACAGAGACCCGATTAGATCATTTTATATTACGGTTAATATAAGAATTCAGAGTAATTCTATCACATTTGTTCAATTTACGTCGCCCCTATTTCAGATAGCGTACTGGGCTAGGCGGCAACTTAAAGCGCGTGGAATGGCGAGTAAAATGCACTATTAAACTTCTATGATAGGGCAATCAGAGACCCGATTAGATCATTTTATATTTTGGTTAATATAAGAATTCAGCGAAATTCTATCACATTTGTTCAATTTACATCGCTCCTATTTCAGATAGCGACTTGTGCTAAGCGGCATCTCAAAGCGCAGGAAATGGCGAGTAAAATGCACTATTCAACTTCTAGGGTAGGGCAAACAGAGACCCCATTAGATCATTTTATATTATGGTTAATTTAAGAATGCAGCGAAATTCTCTCACATTTGTTCAATTTACATCGATGATATTTCAGATAGCGTATTGGACTAAGCGGCATCTCAAAGCGCAAGAAATGTCGAGTAAAATGTACTATTAAACTTCTATGATAGGGCAATCAGGGACCCGATTAGATCATTTTATATTTTGGTTAATATAAGAATTCAGGGAAGTTCTATCACATTTGTTCAATTTGCGTCGCTCCTATTTCAGATAGCTTATTGGGCTAAGCGGCATCGCAAAGCGCATGAAATGACGAGTGAAATGCACTATTAAACTTCTAGGGTAGGGCAAACAGAGACCCGATTATATCATTCTATATTATGGTTAATTTAAGAATTCAGCAAAATTCTATCACATTTGTTCAATTTACATCGCTCCTATTTCAGATAGCGACTTGTGCTAAGCGGCATCTCAAAGCGCAGGAAATGGCGAGTAAAATGCACTATTCAACTTCTAGGGTAGGGCAAACAGAGACCCCCTTAGATCATTTTATATTATGGTTAATTTAAGAATGCAGCGAAATTCTCTCACATTTGTTCAATTTACATCGCTCCTATTTCAGATAGCGTATTGGGCTAAGCGGCATCTCAATGCGCATGAAATGGCCAGTAAAATGCACTATTAAACTTCTAGGATAAGGCAAACGGAGACCCGATTAGGTCATTTCATATTATGGTTAATATAAGAATTCAGCGTTATTCTATCACATTTGTTCAACTTACGTCGCTCCTATTTCAGATAGCGTACTGGGCTAGGCGGCATCTTAAAGCGCGTGGAATGGCGAGCAAAATGCACTCTTAAACTTCTATGATAGGGCAATCAGAGACCTGATTAGATCATTTTATATTTTGGTTAATATAAGAATTCAGCGAAATTCTATCACATTTGTTCAATTTACGTCGCTCCTATTTCAGATAGCGTATTGGGTTAAGCGGCATCTCAAAGCGCAAGATATGGCGAGTAAAATGCACTATTAAACTTCTAGGGTAGGGCAAACAGAGACCCCATTAGATCATTTTATATTATGGTTAATTTAAGAATTCAGCGAAATTCTATCACATTTGATCAATTTACGTTGCTCCTATTTCAGATAGCGTATTGGGCTAAGCGCATCTCAAAGCGCAAGAAATGGCGAGTAAAATGCACTATTAAACTTCTAGGGTGGGGCAAACAGAGACCAGTTTAGATCACTTTATATTATGGTTAATTTAAGAATTCAGCGAAATTCTATCTCATTTGTACAATTTATGGTCGCTCCGATTGCAGATAGCGTATTGGACTAAGCGGCATCTCAAAGCGCATGAAATGGCGAGTATAATGCACTATTAAACTTCTATGGTAATGCATACAGAGACCCGATTAGATCATTTTATATTACGGTTAATATAAGAATTCAGCGTAATTCTATCACATTTGTTCAACATACGTCGCTCCTATTTCAGATAGTGTACTGGGCTAGGCGGCATCTTAAAGCGCGTGGAAGGGCGAGTAAAATGCACTACTAAACTTCTATGATAGGGCAATCAGAGTCCCGTTTAGATCATTTTATATTTTGTTTAATATAAGATTTCAGCGAAATTCTATCACATTTGTTCAATTTACGTCGCTCCTATTTCAGATAGCGTATTGGGCTAAGCGGCATCTCAATGCGCATGAAATGGCCAGTAAAATGCACTATTAAACTTCTAGGATAAGGCAAACGGAGACCCGATTAGACCATTTCATATTACGGTTAATATAAGAATTCAGCGTTATTCTATCACATTTGTTCAATTTACGTCGCTCCTATTTCAGATAGCATACTGGGCTAGGCGGCATCTTAAAGCGCGTGGAATGACGAGTAAAATGCACTATTAAACTTCTATGATAGGGCAATCAGAGACCCGATTAGATCATTTTATATTTTGGTTAATATAAGAATTCAGCGAAGTTCTATCACATTTGTTCAATTTACGTCGATCCTATTTCAGATAGCTCACTGGGCTAAGCGGCATCTCAAAGCGCATGAAGTGGCGAGTAAAATGCACTATTAAACTTCTAGGGTAGGGCGAACAAAGACCCGATTAGATTATTTTACATTAAGGTTAATATAAGAATTCAGCGAAATTCTATCACATTTGTTCAATTTACATCGCTCCTATTTCAGATAGCAAGTTGTGCTAAGCGGCATCTCAAAGCGCAAGAAAATGGCGAGTAAATGCACTATTAAACTTCTAGGGTAGGGCAAACAGAGACCACATTAGATCATTTTATATTATGGTTAATTTAAGAATTCAGCGAAATTCTCTCACATTTGTTCAATTTATGTCGCTGATATTTCACATAGCGTATTGGGCTAAGCGGCATCTCAAAGCGCAAGAAATGGCGAGTAAAATGCACTATTAAACTTCTAGGGTAGGGCAAACAGAGACCCGATTAGGTCATTTCATATTATGGTTAATATAAGAATTCAGAAAAATTCTATCACATTTGTTCAATTTACGTCGCTCCTATTTCAGATAGCGCACTCGGATAGGCGGCATCTTAAAGCGCGAGGAATGGCGAGTAAAATGCACTATTAAACTTCTATGATAGGGCAATCAGAGACCCGATTAGATCATTTTATATTTTGCTTAATATAAGAATTCAGCGAAATTCTATCACATTTGTTTAATTTACGTCGCTCCTATTTCAGATAGCGTATTGGGATAAGCGGCATCTCAAAGCGCATGAAATGCCGAGTAAAATGCGCTATTAAACTTCTAGGGTAGGGCAATCAGAGACCCGATTAGATCATGTTATATTATGGTTAATTTAAGAATTCAGCAAAATTCTATCACATTTGTTCAATTTACGTCGTTCCTATTTCAGATAGCATACTGGGCTAGGCGGCAACTTAAAGCGCGCGGAATGGCGAGTAAAATGCACTATTAAACTTCTATGATAGGGCAAACAGAGGACCCGATTAGATCATTTTATATTACGGTTAATGTAAGAATTCAGCGTAATTCTATCACATTTGTTCAACATACGTCGCTCCTATTTCAGATAGTGTACTGGGCTAGGCGGCATCTTAAAGCGCGTGGAAGGGCGAGTAAAATGCACTACTAAACTTCTATGATAGGGCAATCAGAGTCCCGTTTAGATCATCTTATATTATGGTTAATTTAAGAATTCAGCGAAATTCTATCACATTTTGTTCAATTTACATCGCTCCTATTTCATATAGCGGATTGGGCTAAGCGGCATCTCAATGCGCATGAAATGGCCAGTAAAATGCACTATTAAACTTCTAGGATAAGGCAAACGGAGACCCGATTAGACCATTTCATATTACGGTTAATATAAGAATTCAGCGTGATTCTATCACATTTGTTCACTTACGTCGCTCCTATTTCAGATAGCGTACTGGGCTAGGAGGCATCTTAAAGCGCGTGGAATGGCGAGCAAAATGCACTCTTAATCTTCTATGATAGGGCAATCAGGGACCCGATTAGATCATTTTATATTTTGGTTAATATAAGAATTCAGCGAAATTCTATCACATTTGTTCAATTTACGTCGCTCCTATTTCAGATAGCGTATTGGGCTAAGCGGCATCTCAAAGCGCAAGAAATGGCGAGTAAAATGCACTATTAAACTTCTAGGGTAGGGCAAACAGAGACCCCCATTAGATCATTTTATATTATGGTTAATTTAAGAATTCAGCGAAATTCTATCACATTTGTTCAATTTACGTTGCTCCTATTTCAGATAGCGTACTGGGCTAGGCGGCATCTTAAAGCGCGTGGAATGACGAGTAAAATGCACTATTAAACTTCTATGATAGGGCAATCAGAGACCCGATTAGATCATTTTATATTTTGGTTAATATAAGAATTCAGCGAAATTCTATCACATTTGTTTAATTTACGTCGCTCCTATTTCAGATAGCGTATTGGGATAAGCGGCATCTCAAAACGCATGAAATGCCGAGTAAAATGCGCTATTAAACTTCTAGGGAAGGGCAATCAGAGACCCGATTAAATCAATTTATATTATGGTTAATTTAAGAATTCAGTAAAATTCTATCACATTTGTTCATTTACGTCGTTCCTATTTCAGATAGCATACTGGCTAGGCGGCAACTTAAAGCGCGCGGAATGTCGAGTAAAATGCACTATTAAACTTCTATGATAGGGCAATCAGAGACCCGATTAGATCATTTTATATTATGGTTAATTTAAGAATTCAGCGAATTCTATCACATTTGTTCATTTACATCGCTCCCATTTCAGATAGCGTGTAGGGCTAAGCGGCATCTCAATGCGCATGAAATGGCCAGTAAAAATGCACTATTAAACTTCTAGGGTAGGGCAAACAGAGACCCGATTAGATCATTTTGTATTACGGTTAATATAAGAATTCAGCGTAATTCTGTGACATTTGTTTAACTTACGTAGCTCCTATTTCAGATCGCGTACTGGGCTAGGGCGGCAACCTTAAAGCGCGTGGAATGGCGAGTAAAATGCGCTATTAAACTTCTATGATAGGGCAATCAGAGACCCGATTAGATCATTTTATATTTTGGTTAATATAAGATTTCAGGGAAATTCTATCACATTTGTTCAATTTACGTTGCTCCTATTTCAGATAGCGTATTGGGCTAAGCGGCATCTCAAAGCGCATGAAATGGCGAGTAAAATGCACTGTTAAATCTCTAGGGTAGGGCAAACAGAGACCCGATTAGATCATTTCATATTATGGTTTATTTAAGAAATCAGAAAAAATTCTATCACATTTGTCCAATTTACGTCGCTCCTATTTCAGATAGTTTATTGAGCTAAAGCGGCATCTCAAAGCGCATGAAATGACGTGTGAAATGCACTAGTAATCTTCTAGGGTAGGGCGAACAGAGACCCGATTAGATCATTTTACATTAAGGTTAATATAAGAATTCAGCGAGATTCTCTCACATTTGTTCAATTTACGTCGCTGATATTTCAGATAGCGTATTGGGCTAAGCGGCATCTCAAAGCGCAAGAAATGGCGAGTAAAATGTACTATTAAACTTCTAGGGTAGGGCAAACAGAGGACCCGATTAGATCATTTTATATTATGGTTAATTTAAGAATTCAGCGAAATTCTATCACATTTGTTCAATTTACGTCGCTCATGTTGCAGATAGCGTATTGGGCTAAGCGGCATCTCAAAGCGCATGAAATGGCGAGTAAAATGCACTATTAAACTTCTAGGGTAAGGCAAACCGAGACCCGATTAGATCATTTAATATTACGGTTAATATAAGAATTCAGCGTAATTATATCACATTTGTTCAACATACGTCGCTCCTATTTCAGATAGTGTACTGGGCTAGGCGGCATCTTAAAGCGCGTGGAAGGGCGAGTAAAATGCACTACTAAACTTCTATGATAGGGCAATCAGAGTCCCGTTTAGATCATTTTATGTTTTGTTTAATATAAGATTTCATGGAAATTCTATCACATTTGTTCAATTTACGTCGCTCCTATTTCAGATAGCGTATTGGGCTAAGCGGCATCTCAAAGCGCATGAAATGACGAGAGAAATGCACTATTAAAGTTCTTGGTAGGGCAAACAGAGACCCGATTATATCATTTTATATTATGGTTAATTTAAGAATTCAGCAAAATTCTATCACATTTGGTCAACTTACGTAGCTCCTATTTCAGATAGCGTACTGGGCTAGGCGGCAACTTAAAGCGCGTGGAATGGCGAGTAAAATGCACTATTAAACTTCTATGATAGGGCAATCAGAGACCCCGATTAGATCATTTTATATTTTGGTTAATATAAGAATTCAGCGAAATTCTATCACATTTGTTCAATTTACGTCGCTCCTATGTCAGATAGCGTATCGGGCTAAGCAGCATCTCAAAGCGCATGAAATGGCGAGTGAAATGCACTATTAATCTTCTAGGGTAGGGCAATCAGAGACCCCATTAGATCATTTTATATTATGGTTAATTTAAGAATCAGCGAAATTCTATCACATTTGTTCAATTTACGTCGCTCCTATTTCAGATAGCGTATTGGGCTAAGCGGCATCTCAAAGCGCATGAAATGGCGAGTAAAATGCACTATTAAACTTCTAGGGTAAGGCAAACAGAGACCCGATTAGATCATTTTATATTACGGTTAATATAAGAATTCAG
>CAKAJE020000455.1:0-71158 GCA_916610135.2 Macropis europaea | reverse complement strand
AGGGCAATCAGAGTTCCGAATAGATCATTTTATATTTTGTTTACTATAACATTTCAGGGAAATTCTATCACATTTGTTCAATTTACGTCGCTCCTATTTCAGATAGCGTATTGGGCTAAGCGGCATCTCCAAGCGCAAGAAGTGGCGAGTAAACTGCACTATTAAGCTTCTAGGGTTGGGCACATAGAGACCCGATTAGATCATTTTATATTATGGTTAATTTAAGAATTCAGCGAAATCCTATCACATTTGTTCATTTTACGTCGCTCCTATTTCAGATAGCGTATTGGGCTAAGCGGCATTTCAAAGCGCATGAAATGGCGAGTAAAATGCACTATTAAACTTCTAGGGCATGGCGAACAGAGACCCGATTAGATCATTTTACATTAAGGTTAATATAAGTATTCAGGGAACTTCTATCACATTTGTTCAATTTACGTCGCTCCTATTTCAGACAGCTTATTGGGCTAAGCGGCAGCTCAAAGCGCATGAAATGACGAGTAAAATGCACTATTAAACTTCTAGGGTAGGGCAAGCAGAGACCCGATTAGATCATTTTATATTATGGTTAATTTAAGAATTCAGCAAAATTCTATCACGTTTGTTCAATTTACGTCGTTCCTATTTCAGATAGCATACTGGGCTAGGCGGCATCTTAAAGCGCGTGGAATTGCGAGTAAAATGCACTATTAATCTTCTATGATAGGGCAATCAGAGACCCGATTAGATCATTTTATATTATGGTTAATATAAGAATTCATCGTAATTCTATCACATTTGTTCAATTCACGTCGCTCCTATATCAGATAGCATATTGGGCTAAGCGGCATCTCAAAGCGCATGAAATGGCGAGTAAAATGCACTATTAAACTTCTAGGGTAAGGCAAACAGAGACCCGATTAGATCATTTTATATTACGGTTAATATAAGAATTCAGCGAAATTCTATCACATTTGTTCAATTTACGTCGCTCCTATTTCAGATAGCGTATTGGGCTATGCGGCATCTCAAAGCGCATGAAATGACGAGAGAAATGCACTATTAAACTTCTTGGGTAGGGCGAACAGAGACCCGATTACATCATTTTATAGTATGGTTACTTTAAGAATTCAGCAAAATTCTATCACATTTGTTCAATTTACGTCGCTCCTATTTCAGATAGCGTACTGGGCTACGCGGTATCTTAAAGCGCGTGGAATGGCGAGTAAAATTCACTATTAAACTTCTAGCATAAGGCAAACGGAGACCCGATTAGACCATTTTATCTTACGGTTAATATAAGAATTCAGCGTTATTCTATCACATTTGTTCAACTTACGTCGCTCCTATTTCAGAAAGCGTACTCGGATAGGCGGCATCTTAAAGCGCGTGGAATGGCGAGTAAAATGCACTATTAAACTTCTCGGGTAATGCAAACAGAGACCCGACTAGATCATTTTATATTACGGTTAATATAAGATTTCAGGGAAATTCTATCACATTTGTTCAATTTACGTCGCTCCTATTTCAGATAGCTATTGGGCTAAGCGGCATCTCAAAGCGCATGAAATGACGAGAGAAATGCACTATTAAACTTCTTGGGTAGGGCGAACAGAGACCCGATTACATCATTTTATATTATGGTTAATATAAGAATTCAGCGAAATTCTATCACATTTGTTCAATTTGCGTCGCTCCTATTTCAGATAGCGTATTGGGCTAAGCGGCATCTCAAAGCGCATGAAATGACGAATAAAATGCACTATTAAGCCTGTACGCTAGGGCGAACAGAGACCCGATTAGATCATTTAACACTATGGTAAATAAAAGAATTCAGCGAAATTCTATCACATTTGTTCAATTTGCGTCGCTCCTATTTCAGATAGCGTACTGGGCTAGGCGGCATCTCAAAGCGCATGAAATGACGAGTAAAATGCTCTATTAAACTTCTAGGGTAGGGCAAACGGAGACCCGATTAGGTCATTTCATATTATGGTTAATTTAAGAATTCAGCGAAATTCTATCACATTTGTTCAAGTTACATCGCTCCTAATTCAGATAGCTTATTGGGCTAAGCGGCATCTCAAAGCGCATGAAATGGCGAGTAAAATGCACTATTAAACTTCTAGCATAAGGCAAACAGAGACCCGATTAGATCATTTTATATTACGGTTAATATAAGAATTCAGCGTAATTCTGTGACATTTGTTCAACTTACGTAGCTCCTATTTCAGATAGCGTGCTGGGCTAGGCGGCAACTTAAAGCGCGTGGAATGGCGAGTAAAATGCACTGTTAAACTTCTATGATAGGGCAATCAGAGACCCGATTAGATCATTTTATATTTTGGTTAATATAAGAATTCAGCGAAATTCTATCACATTTGTTCAATTTACGTCGCTCCTGTTTCAGATAGCTTATTGGGCTAAGCGGCATCTCAAAGCGCATGAAATGGCGAGTAAAATGCACTATTAAACTTCTAGGGTAGGGCGAACAGAGACCCGAGTAGATCATTTTACATTAAGGTTAATATAAGAATTCAGCGAAATTCTATCACATTTGTTCAATTTACATCGCTCCTATTTCAGATAGCGACTTGTGCTAAGCGGCATCTCAAAGCGCAAGAAATGGCGAGTAAAATGCACTATTAAACTTCTAGGGTAGGGCGAACAGACACCCGAATAGATCATTTTATATTACGGTTAATATAAGAATTCAGCGTAATTCTATCACATTTGTTCAACTTACGTCGCTCCTATTTCAGATAGCGTACTGGGATAGGCGGCATCTTAAAGCGCGTGGAAGGGCGAGTAAAATGCACTTCTAAACTTCTATGATAGGGCAATGAGAGTTCCGAATAGATCATTTTATATTTTGTTTACTATAACATTTCAGGGAAATTCTATCACATTTGTTCAATTTACATCGCTCCTATTTCAAATAGCGTATTGGGCTAAGCGGCATCTCAAAGCGCAAGAAATGGCGAGTAAAATTCACTATTAAGCTTCTAGGGTTGGGCACATAGAGACCCGATTAGATCATTTTATATTATGGTTAATATAAGAATTCAGCGAAGTTCTATCACATTTGTTTAATTTACGTCGCTCCTATTTCAGATAGCGTATTGGTCTAAGCGGCATCTCAAAGCGCATGAAATGGCGAGTAAAATGCACTATTAAACTTCTAGGGTACGGCAATCAGAGACCCGATTAGATCATTTTATATTTTGGTTAATATAAGAATTCAGCGAAATTCTATCACATTTGTTCAATTTACGTCGCTCCTATTTCAGATAGCGTATTGGGCTAAGCGGCATCTCAAAGCGCATGAAATGGCGAGTAAAATGCACTATTAAACTTCTAGGGTAGGGCAATCAGAGACCCGATTAGATCATTTTATATTTTGGTTAATATAAGAATTCAGCGAAATTCTATCACATTTGTTCAATTTACGTCGCTCCTATTTCAGATAGCGTATTGGGCTAAGCGGCATCTCACAGCGCACGAAAGGGCGAGTAAAATGCACTATCAAACTTCTAGGGTAGGGCAATCAGAGACCCGATAAGATCATTTCATATTTTGGTTAATATAAGAATTCAGCGAAATTCTATCACATTTGTTCAATTTACGTCGCTCCTATTTCAGATAGCGTATTGGGCTAAGCGGCATCTCAAAGCGCATGAAATGGCGAGTAAAGTGCACTATTAAACTTCTAGGGTAAGGCAATCAGAGACCCGATTAGATCATTTTATATTTTGGTTAATAAATGAATTCATCGAAATTCTATCACATTTGTTCAATTTACATCGCTCCTATTTCAGATAGCGTACTGGGCTAAGCGGCATCTCAAAGCGCATGAAATGGCGAGTAAAATGCACTATTAAACTTCTAGGATAAGGCAAACGGAGACCCGATTAGATCATTATATATTACGGTTAATATAAGAAATCAGCGTAATTCTGTCACATTTGTTCAACTTACGTAGCTCCTATTTCAGATAGCGTACTGGGCTAGGCGGCAACTTAAAGCGCGTGGAATGGTGAGTAAAATGCACTATTAAACTTCTAGGGTAGGGCAATCAGAGACCCGATTAGATCATTTTATATTATGGTTAATATAAGAATTCAGCGAAGTTCTATCACATTTGTTTAATTTACGTCGCTCCTATTTCAGATAGCGTATTGGGCTAAGCGGCATCTCAAAGCGCATGAAATGGCGAGTAAAATGCACTATTAAACTTCTAGGGTAGGGCAATGAGAGACCCGATTAGATCATTTTATATTTTGGTTAATATAAGAATTCAGCGAAATTCTATCACATTTGTTCAATTTACGTCGCTCCTATTTCAGATAGCGTATTGGGCTAAGCGGCATCTCAAAGCGCATGAAATGGCGAGTAAAATGCACTATTAAACTTCTAGGGTAGGGCAATCAGAGACCCGATTAGATCATTTTATATTTTGGTTAATATAAGAATTCAGCGAAATTCTATCACATTTGTTCAATTTACGTCGCTCCTATTTCAGATAGCGTATTGGGCTAAGCGGCATCTCAAAGCGCATGAAATGGCGAGTAAAATGCACTCTTAAGCTTCTAGGATAAGGCAAACAGAGACCCGATTAGATCATTTTATATTACGGTTAACATAAGAATGCAGCGTAATTCTGTGACATTTGTTCAACTTACGTAGCTCCTATTTCAGATAGCGTACTGGGATAGGCGGCATCTTAAATCGCGTGGAATGGCGAGTAAAATGCACTATTAAACTTCTATGATAGGGCAATCAGAGACCCGATTAGATCATTTTATATTTTGGTTAATATAAGAATTCAGCGAAATTCTATCACATTTGTTCAATATACGTCGCTCCAATTTCAGATAGCTTATTTGGCTAAGCGGCATCGCAAAGCGCATGAAGTGACGAGTGAAATGCACTATTAAACTTCTTGGGTAGGGCGAACAAAGACCCGATTAGATCATTTTACATTAAGGTTAATATGAGAATTCAGCGAAATTCTATCACATTTGTTCAATTTACATCGCTCCTATTTCAGATAGCGACTTGTGCTAAGCGGCATCTCAAAGCGCAAGAATTGGCGAGTAAAATGCACTATTAAACTTCTAGGGTAGGGCAAACAGAGACCCCATTAGATCATTTTATATTATGGTTAATTTAAGAATTCAGCGAAATTCTATCACATTTGTTCAATTTACGTCGCTCCTATTTCAGATAGCGTATTGGGCTAAGCGGCATCTCAAAGCGCATGAAATGGCGAGTAAAGTGCACTATTAAACTTCTAGGGTAAGGCAATCAGAGACCCGATTAGATCATTTTATATTTTGGTTAATAAAAGAATTCATCGAAATTCTATCACATTTGTTCAATTTACATCGCTCCTATTTCAGATAGCGTACTGGGCTAAGCGGCATCTCAAAGCGCATGAAATGGCGAGTAAAATGCACTATTAAACTTCTAGGATAAGGCAAACGGAGACCCGATTAGATCATTTTATATTACGGTTAATATAAGAATTCAGCGTAATTTTGTGACATTTGTTCAACTTACGTAGCTCCTATTTCAGATAGCGTGCTGGGCTAGGCGGCAACGTAAAGCGCGTGGAATGGCGAGTAAAATGCACTGTTAAACTTCTATGATAGGGCAATCAGAGACCCGATTAGATCATTTTATATTTTGGTTAATATAAGAATTCAGCGAAATTCTATCACATTTGTTCAATTTACGTCGCTCCCATCTCAGATAGCTTATTGGGCTAAGCGGCATCGCAAAGCGCATGAATTGACGAGTAAAATGCACTATTAAATTTCTAGGATAAGGCAAACAGAGACCCGATTAGATCATTTTATATTACGGTTAACATAAGAATGCAGCGTAATTCTGTGACATTTGTTCAACTTACGTAGCTCCTACTTCAGATAGCGTACTGGGCTAGGCGGCAACTTAAAGCGCGTGGAATGGCGAGTAAAATGCACTATTAAACTTCTATGATAGGGCAATCAGAGACCCGATTAGATCATTTTATATTTTGTTTAATATAAGAATCCAGCGAAATTCTATCACATTTGTTCAATTTACGTCGCTCCTATTTCAGATAGCGTATTGGGCTAAGCGGCATCTCAAAGCGCATGAAAGGGCGAGTAACATGCACTATTAAACTTCTATGATAGGGCAATCAGAGACCCGATTAGATCATTTTATATTTTGGTTAATATAAGAATTCAGCGAAATTCTATCACATTTGTTCAATTTACGTCGCTCCCCATCTCAGATAGCTTATTGGGCTAAGCGGCATCGCAAAGCGCATGAATTGACGAGTAAAATGCACTATTAAATTTCTAGGATAAGGCAAACAGAGACCCGATTAGATCATTTTATATTACGGTTAACATAAGAATGCAGCGTAATTCTGTGACATTTGTTCAACTTACGTAGCTCCTACTTCAGATAGCGTACTGGGCTAGGCGGCAACTTAAAGCGCGTGGAATGGCGAGTAAAATGCACTATTAAACTTCTATGATAGGGCAATCAGAGACCCGATTAGATCATTTTATATTTTGTTTAATATAAGAATCCAGCGAAATTCTATCACATTTGTTCAATTTACGTCGCTCCTATTTCAGATAGCGTATTGGGCTAAGCGGCATCTCACAGCGCACGAAAGGGCGAGTAACATGCACTATTAAACTTCTAGGGTAGGGCAATCAGAGACCCGATAAGATCTTTTCATATTTTGGTTAATATAAGAATTCAGCGAAATTCTATCACATTTGTTCAATTTACGTCGCTCCTATTTCAGATAGCGTATTGGGCTAAGCGGCATCTCAAAGCGCATGGAATGGCGAGTGAAATGCACTATTAAACTTCTAGGGTAGGGCGAGCAGACACCCGAATAGATCATTTTATATTACGGTTAATATAAGAATTCAGCGTAATTCTATCACATTTGTTCAACTAACGTCGCTCCTATTTCAGATAGCGTACTGGGCTAGGCGGCATCTTAAAGCGCGTGAAAGGGCGAGTAAAATGCACTTCTAAACTTCTATGATAGGGCAGTCAGAGTTACGAATAGATCATTTTATATTTTGGTTAATATAAGAATTCAGCGAAATTCTATCACATTTGTTCAATATACGTCGCTCCAATTTCAGATAGCTTATTGGGCGAAGCGGCATCGCAAAGCGCATGAAATGACGAGTGAAATGCACTATTAAACTTCTTGGGTAGGGCGAACAAAGACCCGATTAGATCATTTTACATTAAGGTTAAAATGAGAATTCAGCGAAATTCTATCACATTTGTTCAATTTACATCGCTCCTATTTCAGATAGCGACTTGTGCTAAGTGGCATCTCAAAGCGCAAGAATTGGCGAGTAAAATGCACTATTAAGCTTCTAGGGTAGGGCAAACAGAGACCCCATTAGATCATTTTATATTATGGTTAATTTAAGAATTCAGCGAAATTCTATCACATTTGTTCAATTTACGTCGCTCCTATTTCAGATAGCGTATTGGGCTAAGCGGCATCTCAAAGCGCATGAAATGGCGAGTAAAGTGCACTATTAAACTTCTAGGGTAAGGCAATCAGAGACCCGATTAGATCATTTTATATTTTGGTTAATAAATGAATTCATCGAAATTCTATCACATTTGTTCAATTTACATCGTTCCTATTTCAGATAGCGTACTGGGCTAAGCGGCATCTCAAAGAGCATGAAATGGCGAGTAAAATGCACTATTAAACTTCTAGGATAAGGCAAACGGAGACCCGATTAGATCATTTTATATTACGGTTAATATAAGAATTCAGCGTAATTTTGTGACATTTGTTCAACTTACGTAGCTCCTATTTCAGATAGCGTGCTGGGCTAGGCGGCAGCGTAAAGCGCGTGGAATGGCGAGTAAAATGCACTGTTAAACTTCTATGATAGGGCAATCAGAGACCCGATTAGATCATTTTATATTTTGGTTGATATAAGAATTCAGCGAAATTCTATCACATTTGTTCAATTTACGTCGCTCCTATCTCAGATAGCTTATTGGGCTAAGCGGCATCGCAAAGCGCATGAATTGACGAGTAAAATGCACTATTAAATTTCTAGGATAAGGCAAACAGAGACCCGATTAGATCATTTTATATTACGGTTAACATAAGAATGCAGCGTAATTCTGTGACATTTGTTCAACTTACGTAGCTCCTATTTCAGATAGCGTACTGGGCTAGGCGGCAACTTAAAGCGCGTGGAATGGCGAGTAAAATTCACTATTAAACTTCTATGATAGGGCAATCAGAGACGCGATTAGATCATTTTATATTTTGGTTAATATAAGAATCCAGCGAAATTCTATCACATTTGTTCAATTTACGTCGCTCCTATTTCAGATAGCGTATTGGGCTAAGCGGCATCTCAAAGCGCATGAAATGGCGAGCAAAATGCACTATTAAACTTCTAGGGTAGGGCAATCAGAGACCCGATTAGATCATTTTATATTTTGGTTAATATAAGAATTCAGCGAAATTCTATCACATTTGTTCAATTTACGTCGCTAGTATTTCAGATAGCGTATTGGGCTAAGCGGCATCTCAAAGCGCATGAAATGGCGAGTAAAATGCACTATTAAACTTCTAGGGTAGGGCAATCAGAGACCCGATTAGATCATTTTATATTTTGGTTAATATAAGAATTCAGCGAAATTCTATCACATTTGTTCAATTTACGTCGCTCCTATTTCAGATAGCGTATTGGGCTAAGCGGCATCTCAAAGCGCAAGAAATGGCGAGTAAAATTCACTATTAAACTTCTAGGGTAGGGCAAACAGAGACCCCATTAGATCATTTTATATTATGGTTAATTTAAGAATTCAGCAAAATTCTACCACATTTGTTCAATTTACATCGCTCCTATTTCAGATAGCGTATAGGGCTAAGCGGCATCTCAAAGCGCATGGAATGACGAGTAAAATGCACTAATAAACTTCTACGATAAGGCAAACGGAGATCCGATTAGACCATTTTATATTACGGTTAATATAAGAATTCAGCGTAATTCTATCACATTTGTTCAATTTACGTCGTTCCTATTTCAGATAGCATACTGGGCTAGGCGGCATCTTAAAGCGCGTGGAATGGCGAGTAAAATGCACTATTAAACTTCTATAATAGGGCAATCAGAGACCCGATTAGATCATTTTATATTTTGGTTAATATAAGGATTCAGCGTAATTCTATCACATTTGTTCAATTTACGTCGCTCCCATTTCAGATAGCGTATTGGGCTAAGCGGCATCTCAAAGCGCATGAGATGGCGAGTAAAATGCACTATTAAACTTCTAGGGTAAGGCAAACAGAGACCCGATTAGATCATTTTATATTACGGTTAATATAAGAATTCAGCGTAATTCTATCACATTTGTTCAACATACGTCGCTCCTATTTCAGATAGTGTATTGGGCTAGGCGGCATCTTAAAGCGCGTGGAAGGGCGAGTAAAATGCACAACTAAACTTCTATGGTAGGGCAATCAGAGTCCCGTTTAGATCATTTTATGTATTGTTTAATATACGATTTCAGGGAAATTCTATCACATTTGTTCAGTTTACGTCGCTCCTATTTCAGATAGCGTATTGGGCTAAGCGGCATCTCAAAGCGTATGAAATGACGAGAGAAATGCACTATTAAACTTCTATGGTAATGCAAACAGAGACCCGATTAGATCATTTTATATTACGGTTAATATAAGAATTCAGCGTAATTCTATCACATTTGTTCAACATACGTCGCTCCTATTTCAGATAGCTATTGGGCTAAGCGGCATCTCAAAGCGCATGACATGACGAGAGAAATGCACTATTAAACTTCTTGGGTAGGGCGAACAGAGACCCGATTTGGTCATTTCATATTATGAGTAATTTAAGAATTCAGCGAAATTCTATCACATTTGTTCAATTTACATCGCTCCTATTTCAAATAGCGTATTAGGCTAAGCGGCATCTCCATGCGCATGAAATGGCGAGTAAAATGCACTATTAAACTTCTAGGATAAGGCAAATGGAGACCCGATTAGACCATTTTATATTACGGTTAATATAAGAATTCAGCGTTATTCTATCACATTTGTTCAACTTACGTCGCTCCTATTTCAGATAGCGTACTCGGATAGGCGGCATCTTAAAGCGCGTGGAAAGGCGAGTAAAATGCACTATTAAACTTCGAGGGTAATGCAAACAGAGACCCGATTAGATCATTTTATATTACGGTTAATATAAGATTTCAGGGAAATTCTATCACATTTGTTCAATTTACATCGCTCCTATTTCAGATAGCGTATTGAGCTAAGCGGCATCTCAAAGCGCATGGAATGACGAGTAAAATGCACTAATAAACTTCTAGGATAAGGCAAACGGAGATCCGATTAAACCATTTTATATAAACGGTTAATATAAGAATTCAGCGTAATTCTATCACATTTGTTCAATTTACGTCGTTCCTATTTCAGATAGCATACTGGGCTAGGCGGCATCTTAAAGCGCGTGGAATGGCGAGTAAAATGCACTATTAAACTTCTATAATAGGGCAATCAGAGACCCGATTAGATCATTTTATATTTTGGTTAATATAAGGATTCAGCGTAATTCTATCACATTTGTTCAATTCACGTCGCTCCTATTTCAGATAGCGTATTGGGCTAAGCGGCATCTCAAAGCGCATGGGATGGCGAGTAAAATGCACTATTAAACTTCTAGGGTAAGGCAAACAGAGACCCGATTAGATCATTTTATATTACGGTTAATATAAGAATTCAGCGTAATTCTATCACATTTGTTCATCATACGTCGCTCCTATTTCAGATAGTGTACTGGGCTCGGCGGCATCTTAAAACGCGTGGAAGGGCGAGTAAAATGCACTACTAAACTTCTAGGGTAGGGCGAACAGACACCCGAATAGATCATTTTATATTACGGTTAATATAAGAATTCAGCGTAATTCTATCACATTTGTTCAACTAACGTCGCTCCTATTTCAGATAGCGTACTGGGCTAGGCGGCATCTTAAAGCGCGTGAAAGGGCGAGTAAAATGCACTTCTAAACTTCTATGATAGGGCAGTCAGAGTTACGAATAGATCATTTTATATTTTGTTTACTATAACATTTCAGGGAAATTCTATCACATTTGTTCAATTTACGTCGCTCCTATTTCAGATAGCGTATTGGGCTAAGCGGCATCTCAAAGCGCAAGAAATGGCGAGTAAAATGCACTATTAAGCTTCTAGGGTTGGGCACATATAGACCCGATTAGATCATTTTATATTATGGTTAATTTAAGAATTCAGCGAAATCCTATCACATTTGTTCATTTTACGTCGCTCCTATTTCAGATAGCGTATTGGGCTAAGCGGCATCTCAAAGCGCAAGAAATGGCGAGTAAAATTTACTATTAAACTTCTAGGGTAGGGCAAACTGAGACCCCATTAGATCATTTTATATTTTGGTTAATATAAGAATTCAGCGAAATTCTATCGCATTTTTTCAATTTACGTCGCTCCTATTTCAGATAGTGTACTGGGCTAAGCGGCATCTCAAAGCGGATGAAATGGCGAGTAAAATGCACTATTAAACTTCTAGGATAAGGCAAACAGAGACCCGATTAGATCATTTTATATTACGGTTAATATAAGAATTCAGCGTAATTCTGTGACATTTGTTCAACTTACGTAGCTACTATTTCAGATAGCGTGCTGGGCTAGGCGGCAACTTAAAGCGCGTGGAATGGCGAGTAAAATGCACTGTTAAACTTCTATGATAGGGCAATCAGAGACCCGATTAGATCATTTTATATTTTGGTTAATATAAGAATTCAGCGAAATTCTATCACATTTGTTCAATTTACGTCGCTCCAATTTCAGATAGCTTATTGGGCTAAGCGGCATCGCAAAGCGCATGAATTGACGAGTAAAATGCAGTATTAAACTTCTAGGATAAGGCAAACAGAGACCCGATTAGATCATTTTATATTACGGTTAATATAAGAATTCAGCGTAATTCTGTGACATTTGTTCAACTTACGTAGCTCCTATTTCAGATAGCGTACTGGGCTAGGCGGCAACTTAAAGCGCGTGGAATGGTGAGTAAAATGCACTATTAAACTTCTAGGGTAGGGCAATCAGAGACCCGATTAGATCATTTTATATTATGGTTAATATAAGAATTCAGCGAAGTTCTATCACATTTGTTTAATTTACGTCGCTCCTATTTCAGATAGCGTATTGGTCTAAGCGGCATCTCAAAGCGCATGAAATGGCGAGTAAAATGCACTATTAAACTTCTAGGGTACGGCAATCAGAGACCCGATTAGATCATTTTATATTTTGGTTAATATAAGAATTCAGCGAAATTCTATCACATTTGTTCAATTTACGTCGCTCCTATTTCAGATAGCGTATTGGGCTAAGCGGCATCTCAAAGCGCATGAAATGGCGAGTAAAATGCACTATTAAACTTCTAGTGTAGGGCAATCAGAGACCCGATTAGATCATTTTATATTTTGGTTAATATAAGAATTCAGCGAAATTCTATCACATTTGTTCAATTTACGTCGCTCCTATTTCAGATAGCGTATTGGGCTAAGCGGCATCTCAAAGCGCATGAAATGGCGAGTAAAATGCACTATTAAACTTCTAGGGTAGGGCAATCAGAGACCCGATTAGATCATTTTATATTTTGGTTAATAAATGAATTCATCGAAATTCTATCACATTTGTTCAATTTACATCGCTCCTATTTCAGATAGCGTACTGGGCTATGCGGCATCTCAAAGCGCATGAAATGGCGAGTAAAATGCACTATTAAACTTCTAGGATAAGGCAAACGGAGACCCGATTAGATCATTTTATATTACGGTTAATATAAGAAATCAGCGTAATTCTGTCACATTTGTTCAACTTACGTAGCTCCTATTTCAGATAGCGTACTGGGCTAGGCGGCAACTTAAAGCGCGTGGAATGGTGAGTAAAATGCACTATTAAACTTCTAGGGTAGGGCAATCAGAGACCCGATTAGATCATTTTATATTATGGTTAATATAAGAATTCAGCGAAGTTCTATCACATTTGTTTAATTTACGTCGCTCCTATTTCAGATAGCGTATTGGGCTAAGCGGCATCTCAAAGCGCATGAAATGGCGAGTAAAATGCACTACTAAACTTCTAGGGTAGGGCAATGAGAGACCCGATTAGATCATTTTATATTTTGGTTAATATAAGAATTCAGCGAAATTCTATCACATTTGTTCAATTTACGTCGCTCCTATTTCAGATAGCGTATTGGGCTAAGCGGCATGTCAAAGCGCATGAAATGGCGAGTAAAATGCACTATTAAACTTCTAGGGTAGGGCAATCAGAGACCCGATTAGATCATTTTATATTTTGGTTAATATAAGAATTCAGCGAAATTCTATCACATTTGTTCAATTTACGTCGCTCCTATTTCAGATAGCGTATTGGGCTAAGCGGCATCTCAAAGCGCATGAAATGGCGAGTAAAATGCACTCTTAAACTTCTAGGATAAGGCAAACAGAGACCCGATTAGATCATTTTATATTACGGTTAACATAAGAATGCAGCGTAATTCTGTGACATTTGTTCAACTTACGTAGCTCCTATTTCAGACAGCGTACTGGGATAGGCGGCATCTTAAAGCGCGTGGAATGGCGAGTAAAATGCACTATTAAACTTCTATGATAGGGCAATCAGAGACCCGATTAGATCATTTTATATTTTGGTTAATATAAGAATTCAGCGAAATTCTATCACATTTGTTCAATATACGTCGCTCCAATTTCAGATAGCTTATTGGGCTAAGCGGCATCGCAAAGCGCATGAAATGACGAGTGAAATGCACTATTAAACTTCTTGGGTAGGGCGAACAAAGACCCGATTAGATCATTTTACATTAAGGTTAATATGAGAATTCAGCGAAATTCTATCACATTTGTTCAATTTACATCGCTCCTATTTCAGATAGCGACTTGTGCTAAGTGGCATCTCAAAGCGCAAGAATTGGCGAGTAAAATGCACTATTAAGCTTCTAGGGTAGGGCAAACAGAGACCCCATTAGATCATTTTATATTATGGTTAATTTAAGAATTCAGCAAAATTCTACCACATTTGTTCAATTTACATCGCTCCTATTTCAGATAGCGTATAGGGCTAAGCGGCATCTCAAAGCGCATGGAATGACGAGTAAAATGCACTAATAAACTTCTACGATAAGGCAAACGGAGATCCGATTAGACCATTTTATATTACGGTTAATATAAGAATTCAGCGTAATTCTATCACATTTGTTCAATTTACGTCGTTCCTATTTCAGATAGCATACTGGGCTAGGCGGCATCTTAAAGCGCGCGGAATGGCGAGTAAAATGCACTATTAAACTTCTATAATAGGGCAATCAGAGACCCGATTAGATCATTTTATATTTTGGTTAATATAAGGATTCAGCGTAATTCTATCACATTTGTTCAATTTACGTCGCTCCCATTTCAGATAGCGTATTGGGCTAAGCGGCATCTCAAAGCGCATGAGATGGCGAGTAAAATGCACTATTAAACTTCTAGGGTAAGGCAAACAGAGACCCGATTAGATCATTTTATATTACGGTTAATATAAGAATTCAGCGTAATTCTATCACATTTGTTCAACATACGTCGCTCCTATTTCAGATAGTGTATTGGGCTAGGCGGCATCTTAAAGCGCGTGGAAGGGCGAGTAAAATGCACAACTAAACTTCTATGGTAGGGCAATCAGAGTCCCGTTTAGATCATTTTATGTATTGTTTAATATAAGATTTCAGGGAAATTCTATCACATTTGTTCAGTTTACGTCGCTCCTATTTCAGATAGCGTATTGGGCTAAGCGGCATCTCAAAGCGTATGAAATGACGAGAGAAATGCACTATTAAACTTCTATGGTAATGCAAACAGAGACCCGATTAGATCATTTTATATTACGGTTAATATAAGAATTCAGCGTAATTCTATCACATTTGTTCAACATACGTCGCTCCTATTTCAGATAGCTATTGGGCTAAGCGGCATCTCAAAGCGCATGACATGACAAGAGAAATGCACTATTAAACTTCTTGGGTAGGGCGAACAGAGACCCGATTAGGTCATTTCATATTATGAGTAATTTAAGAATTCAGCGAAATTCTATCACATTTGTTCAATTTACATCGCTCCTATTTCAAATAGCGTATTAGGCTAAGCGGCATCTCCATGCGCATGAAATGGCGAGTAAAATGCACTATTAAACTTCTAGGATAAGGCAAATGGAGACCCGATTAGACCATTTTATATTACGGTTAATATAAGAATTCAGCGTTATTCTATCACATTTGTTCAACTTACGTCGCTCCTATTTCAGATAGCGTACTCGTATAGGCGGCATCTTAAAGCGCGTGGAAAGGCGAGTAAAATGCACTATTAAACTTCGAGGGTAATGCAAACAGAGACCCGATTAGATCATTTTATATTACGGTTAATATAAGATTTCAGGGAAATTCTATCACATTTGTTCAATTTACATCGCTCCTATTTCAGATAGCGTATTGGGCTAAGCGGCATCTCAAAGCGCATGGAATGACGAGTAAAATGCACTAATAAACTTCTAGGATAAGGCAAACGGAGATCCGATTAAACCATTTTATATAAACGGTTAATATAAGAATTCAGCGTAATTCTATCACATTTGTTCAATTTACGTCGTTCCTATTTCAGATAGCATACTGGGCTAGGCGGCATCTTAAAGCGCGTGGAATGGCGAGTAAAATGCACTATTAAACTTCTATAATAGGGCAATCAGAGACCCGATTAGATCATTTTATATTTTGGTTAATATAAGGATTCAGCGTAATTCTATCACATTTGTTCAATTCACGTCGCTCCTATTTCAGATAGCGTATTGGGCTAAGCGGCATCTCAAAGCGCATGGGATGGCGAGTAAAATGCACTATTAAACTTCTAGGGTAAGGCAAACAGAGACCCGATTAGATCATTTTATATTACGGTTAATATAAGAATTCAGCGTAATTCTATCACATTTGTTCAACATACGTCGCTCCTATTTCAGATAGTGTACTGGGCTCGGCGGCATCTTAAAACGCGTGGAAGGGCGAGTAAAATGCACTACTAAACTTCTATGGTAGGGCAATCAGAGTCCCGTTTAGATCATTTTATGTATTGTTTAATATAAGATTTCAGGGAAATTCTATCACATTTGTTCAATTTACGTCGCTCCTATTTCAGATAGCGTATTGGGCTAAGCGGCATCTCAAAGCGCATGAAATGGCGAGTAAAATGCACTATTAAACTTCTAGGGTAGGGCAATCAGAGACCCGATTAGATCATTTTATATTTTGGTTAATATAAGAATTCAGCGAAATTCTATCACATTTGTTCAATTTACGTCGCTCCTATTTCAGATAGCGTATTGGGCTAAGCGGCATCTCAAAGCGCATGAAATGGCGAGTAAAATGCACTGTTAAACTTCTAGGATAAGGCAAACAGAGACCCGATTAGATCATTTTATATTACGGTTAACATAAGAATTCGGCGTAATTCTGTGACATTTGTTCAACTTACGTAGCTCCTATTTCAGGTAGCGTACTGGGCTAGGAGGCAACGTAAAGCGCGTCGAATGGCGAGTAAAATGCACTATTAAACTTCTATGATAGGGCAATCAGAGACCCGATTAGATCATTTTATATTTTGGTTAATATAAGAATTTAGCGTAATTCTATCACATTTGTTCAATTTACGTCGCTCCTATATCAGATAGCATATTGGGCTAAGCGGCATCTCAAAGCGCATGAAATGGCGAGTAAAATGCACTATTAAACTTCTAGGGTAAGGCAAACAGAGACCCGATTAGATCATTTTATATTTTGGTTAATATAAGAATCCAGCGAAATTCTATCACATTTGTTCAATTTACGTCGCTCCTATTTCAGATAGCGTATTGGGCTAAGAGGCATCTCAAAGCGCATGGAATGGCGAGTGAAATGCACTATTAAACTTCTAGGGTAGGGCGAACAGAGACCCGAATAGATCATTTTATATTACGGTTAATATAAGAATTCAGCGTAATTCTATCACATTTGTTCAACTAACGTCGCTCCTATTTCAGATAGCGTACTGCGCTAGGCGGCATCTTAAAGCGCGTGGAACGGCGAGTAAAATGCACTACAAAACTTCTATGATAGGGCAATCAGAGTTCCGAATAGATCATTTTATATTTTGTTTACTATAACATTTCAGGGAAATTCTATCACATTTGTTCAATTTACGTCGCTCCTATTTCAGATAGCGTATTGGGCTAAGCGGCATCACCAAGCGCAAGAAATGGCGAGTAAACTGCACTATTAAGCTTCTAGGGTTGGGCACATAGAGACCCGATTAGATCATTTTATATTATGGTTAATTTAAGAATTCAGCGAAATCCTATCACATTTGTTCATTTTACGTCGCTCCTATTTCAGATAGCGTATTGGGCTAAGCGGCATTTCAAAGCGCATGAAATGGCGAGTAAAATGCACTATTAAACTTCTAGGGCATGGCGAACAGAGACCCGATTAGATCATTTTACATTAAGGTTAATATAAGTATTCAGGGAACTTCTATCACATTTGTTCAATTTACGTCGCTCCTATTTCAGACAGCGTATTGGGCTAAGCGGCATCTCAAAGCGCACGAAAGGGCGAGTAAAATGCACTATTCAACTTCTAGGGTAGGGCAAACAGAGACCCCATTAGATCATTTTATATTTTGGTTAATATAAGAATTCAGCGAAATTCTATCACATTTGTTCAATTTACGTCGCTCCTATTTCAGATAGTGTACTGGGCTAGGCGGCATCTTAAAGCGCGTGGAAGGGCGAGTAAAATGCACTACTAAACTTCTATGATAGGGCAATCAGAGTCCCGTTTAGATCATTTTATATTTTCTTTAATATAAGATTTCAGGGAAATTCTATCACATTTGTTCAATTTACGTCGCTCCTATTTCAGATAGCTATCGGGCTAAGCGGCATCTCAAAGCGCATGAAATGACGAGTGAAATGCACTATTAAACTTCTTGGGTAGGGCGAACAGAGACCCGATTACATCATTTTATATTTTGGTTAACATAAGAATTCAGCGAAATTCTATCACATTTGTTCAATTTACGTCGCTCCTATTTCAGACAGCTTATTGGGCTAAGCGGCATCTCAAAGCGCATGAAATGACGAGTAAAATGCACTATTAAACTTCTAGGGTAGGGCAATCACAGACCCGATTAGATCATTTTATATTATGGTTAATTTAAGAATTCAGCAAAATTCTATCACGTTTGTTCAATTTACGTCGTTCCTATTTCAGATAGCATACTGGGCTAGGCGGCATCTTAGAGCGCGTGGAATTGCGAGTAAAATGCACTATTAATCTTCTATGATAGGGCAATCAGAGACCCGATTAGATCATTTTATATTATGGTTAATATAAGAATTCAGCGTAATTCTATCACATTTGTTCAATTTACGTCGCTCCTATATCAGATAGCATATTGGGCTAAGCGGCATCTCAAAGCGCATGAAATGGCGAGTAAAATGCACTATTAAACTTCTAGGGTAAGGCAAACAGAGACCCGATTAGATCATTTTATATTTTGGTTAATATAAGAATCCAGCGAAATTCTATCACATTTGTTCAATTTACGTCGCTCCTATTTCAAATAGCGTATTGGGCTAAGAGGCATCTCAAAGCGCATGGAATGGCGAGTGAAATGCACTATTAAACTTCTAGGGTAGGGCGAACAGAGACCCGAATAGATCATTTTATATTACGGTTAATATAAGAATTCAGCGTAATTCTATCACATTTGTTCAACTAACGTCGCTCCTATTTCAGATAGCGTACTGCGCTAGGCGGCATCTTAAAGCGCGTGGAACGGCGAGTAAAATGCACTACAAAACTTCTATGATAGGGCAATCAGAGTTCCGAATAGATCATTTTATATTTTGTTTACTATAACATTTCAGGGAAATTCTATCACATTTGTTCAATTTACGTCGCTCCTATTTCAGATAGCGTATTGGGCTAAGCGGCATCTCCAAGCGCAAGAAATGGCGAGTAAACTGCACTATTAAGCTTCTAGGGTTGGGCACATAGAGACCCGATTAGATCATTTTATATTATGGTTAATTTAAGAATTCAGCGAAATCCTATCACATTTGTTCATTTTACGTCGCTCCTATTTCAGATAGCGTATTGGGCTAAGCGGCATTTCAAAGCGCATGAAATGGCGAGTAAAATGCACTATTAAACTTCTAGGGCATGGCGAACAGAGACCCGATTAGATCATTTTACATTAAGGTTAATATAAGTATTCAGGGAACTTCTATCACATTTGTTCAATTTACGTCGCTCCTATTTCAGACAGCTTATTGGGCTAAGCGGCAGCTCAAAGCGCATGAAATGACGAGTAAAATGCACTATTAAACTTCTAGGGTAGGGCAAGCAGAGACCCGATTAGATCATTTTATATTATGGTTAATTTAAGAATTCAGCAAAATTCTATCACGTTTGTTCAATTTACGTCGTTCCTATTTCAGATAGCATACTGGGCTAAGCGGCATCTTAAAGCGCGTGGAATTGCGAGTAAAATGCACTATTAATCTTCTATGATAGGGCAATCAGAGACCCGTTTAGATCATTTTATATTATGGTTAATATAAGAATTCAGCGTAATTCTATCACATTTGTTCAATTCACGTCGCTCCTATTTCAGATAGCGTATTGGGCTAAGCGGCATCTCAAAGCGCATGAAATGGCGAGTAAAATGCACTATTAAACTTCTAGGGTAAGGCAAACAGAGACCCGATTAGATCATTTTATATTACGGTTAATATAAGAATTCAGCGAAATTCTATCACATTTGTTCAATTTACGTCGCTCCTATTTCAGATAGCGTATTGGGCTATGCAGCATCTCAAAGCGCATGAAATGACGAGAGAAATGCACTATTAAACTTCTTGGGTAGGGCGAACAGAGACCCGATTACATCATTTTATAGTATGGTTACTTTAAGAATTCAGCAAAATTCTATCACATTTGTTCAATTTACGTCGCTCCTATTTCAGATAGCGTACTGGGCTACGCGGTATCTTAAAGCGCGTGGAATGGCGAGTAAAATTCACTATTAAACTTCTAGCATAAGGCAAACGGAGACCCGATTAGACCATTTTATCTTACGGTTAATATAAGAATTCAGCGTTATTCTATCACATTTGTTCAACTTACGTCGCTCCTATTTCAGAAAGCGTACTCGGATAGGCGGCATCTTAAAGCGCGTGGAATGGCGAGTAAAATGCACTATTAAACTTCTCGGGTAATGCAAACAGAGACCCGATTAGATCATTTTATATTACGGTTAATATAAGATTTCAGGGAAATTCTATCACATTTGTTCAATTTACGTCGCTCCTATTTCAGATAGCTATTGGGCTAAGCGGCATCTCAAAGCGCATGAAATGACGAGAGAAATGCACTATTAAACTTCTTGGGTAGGGCGAACAGAGACCCGATTACATCATTTTATATTATGGTTAATATAAGAATTCAGCGAAATTCTATCACATTTGTTCAATTTGCGTCGCTCCTATTTCAGATAGCGTATTGGGCTAAGCGGCATCTCAAAGCGCATGAAATGACGAATAAAATGCACTATTAAGCCTGTACGCTAGGGCGAACAGAGACCCGATTAGATCATTTAACATTATGGTAAATAAAAGAATTCAGCGAAATTCTATCACATTTGTTCAATTTACGTCGCTCCTATTTCAGATAGCGTACTGGGCTAGGCGGCATCTCAAAGCGCATGAAATGACGAGTAAAATGCTCTATTAAACTTCTAGGGTAGGGCAAACGGAGACCCGATTAGGTCATTTCATATTATGGTTAATTTAAGAATTCAGCGAAATTCTATCACATTTGTTCAAGTTACATCGCTCCTAATTCAGATAGCTTATTGGGCTAAGCGGCATCTCAAAGCGCATGAAATGGCGAGTAAAATGCACTATTAAACTTCTAGCATAAGGCAAACAGAGACCCGATTAGATCATTTTATATTACGGTTAATATAAGAATTCAGCGTAATTCTGTGACATTTGTTCAACTTACGTAGCTCCTATTTCAGATAGCGTGCTGGGCTAGGCGGCAACTTAAAGCGCGTGGAATGGCGAGTAAAATGCACTGTTAAACTTCTATGATAGGGCAATCAGAGACCCGATTAGATCATTTTATATTTTGGTTAATATAAGAATTCAGCGAAATTCTATCACATTTGTTCAATTTACGTCGCTCCTGTTTCAGATAGCTTATTGGGCTAAGCGGCATCTCAAAGCGCATGAAGTGGCGAGTAAAATGCACTATTAAACTTCTAGGGTAGGGCGAACAAAGACCCGAGTAGATCATTTTACATTAAGGTTAATATAAGAATTCAGCGAAATTCTATCACATTTGTTCAATTTACATCGCTCCTATTTCAGATAGCGACTTGTGCTAAGCGGCATCTCAAAGCGCAAGAAATGGCGAGTAAAATGCACTATTAAACTTCTAGGGTAGGGCGAACAGACACCCGAATAGATCATTTTATATTACGGTTAATATAAGAATTCAGCGTAATTCTATCACATTTGTTCAACTAACGTCGCTCCTATTTCAGATAGCGTACTGGGCTAGGCGGCATCTTAAAGCGCGTGGAAGGGCGAGTAAAATGCACTTCTAAACTTCTATGATAGGGCAATGAGAGTTCCGAATAGATCATTTTATATTTTGTTTACTATAACATTTCAGGGAAATTCTATCACATTTGTTCAATTTACATCGCTCCTATTTCAAATAGCGTATTGGGCTAAGCGGCATCTCAAAGCGCAAGAAATGGCGAGTAAAATCCACTATTAAGCTTCTAGGGTTGGGCACATAGAGACCCGATTAGATCATTTTATATTATGGTTAATATAAGAATTCAGCGAAGTTCTATCACATTTGTTTAATTTACGTCGCTCCTATTTCAGATAGCGTATTGGTCTAAGCGGCATCTCAAAGCGCATGAAATGGCGAGTAAAATGCACTATTAAACTTCTAGGGTACGGCAATCAGAGACCCGATTAGATCATTTTATATTTTGGTTAATATAAGAATTCAGCGAAATTCTATCACATTTGTTCAATTTACGTCGCTCCTATTTCAGATAGCGTATTGGGCTAAGCGGCATCTCAAAGCGCATGAAATGGCGAGTAAAATGCACTATTAAACTTCTAGGGTAGGGCAATCAGAGACCCGATTAGATCATTTTATATTTTGGTTAATATAAGAATTCAGCGAAATTCTATCACATTTGTTCAATTTACGTCGCTCCTATTTCAGATAGCGTATTGGGCTAAGCGGCATCTCACAGCGCACGAAAGGGCGAGTAAAATGCACTATCAAACTTCTAGGGTAGGGCAATCAGAGACCCGATAAGATCATTTCATATTTTGGTTAATATAAGAATTCAGCGAAATTCTATCACATTTGTTCAATTTACGTCGCTCCTATTTCAGATAGCGTATTGGGCTAAGCGGCATCTCAAAGCGCATGAAATGGCGAGTAAAGTGCACTATTAAACTTCTAGGGTAAGGCAATCAGAGACCCGATTAGATCATTTTATATTTTGGTTAATAAATGAATTCATCGAAATTCTATCACATTTGTTCAATTTACATCGCTCCTATTTCAGATAGCGTACTGGGCTAAGCGGCATCTCAAAGCGCATGAAATGGCGAGTAAAATGCACTATTAAACTTCTAGGATAAGGCAAACGGAGACCCGATTAGATCATTTTATATTACGGTTAATATAAGAAATCAGCGTAATTCTGTCACATTTGTTCAACTTACGTAGCTCCTATTTCAGATAGCGTACTGGGCTAGGCGGCAACTTAAAGCGCGTGGAATGGTGAGTAAAATGCACTATTAAACTTCTAGGGTAGGGCAATCAGAGACCCGATTAGATCATTTTATATTATGGTTAATATAAGAATTCAGCGAAGTTCTATCACATTTGTTTAATTTACGTCGCTCCTATTTCAGATAGCGTATTGGGCTAAGCGGCATCTCAAAGCGCATGAAATGGCGAGTAAAATGCACTATTAAACTTCTAGGGTAGGGCAATGAGAGACCCGATTAGATCATTTTATATTTTGGTTAATATAAGAATTCAGCGAAATTCTATCACATTTGTTCAATTTACGTCGCTCCTATTTCAGATAGCGTATTGGGCTAAGCGGCATCTCAAAGCGCATGAAATGGCGAGTAAAATGCACTATTAAACTTCTAGGGTAGGGCAATCAGAGACCCGATTAGATCATTTTATATTTTGGTTAATATAAGAATTCAGCGAAATTCTATCACATTTGTTCAATTTACGTCGCTCCTATTTCAGATAGCGTATTGGGCTAAGCGGCATCTCAAAGCGCATGAAATGGCGAGTAAAATGCACTCTTAAGCTTCTAGGATAAGGCAAACAGAGACCCGATTAGATCATTTTATATTACGGTTAACATAAGAATGCAGCGTAATTCTGTGACATTTGTTCAACTTACGTAGCTCCTATTTCAGATAGCGTACTGGGATAGGCGGCATCTTAAATCGCGTGGAATGGCGAGTAAAATGCACTATTAAACTTCTATGATAGGGCAATCAGAGACCCGATTAGATCATTTTATATTTTGGTTAATATAAGAATTCAGCGAAATTCTATCACATTTGTTCAATATACGTCGCTCCAATTTCAGATAGCTTATTTGGCTAAGCGGCATCGCAAAGCGCATGAAGTGACGAGTGAAATGCACTATTAAACTTCTTGGGTAGGGCGAACAAAGACCCGATTAGATCATTTTACATTAAGGTTAATATGAGAATTCAGCGAAATTCTATCACATTTGTTCAATTTACATCGCTCCTATTTCAGATAGCGACTTGTGCTAAGTGGCATCTCAAAGCGCAAGAATTGGCGAGTAAAATGCACTATTAAACTTCTAGGGTAGGGCAAACAGAGACCCCATTAGATCATTTTATATTATGGTTAATTTAAGAATTCAGCGAAATTCTATCACATTTGTTCAATTTACGTCGCTCCTATTTCAGATAGCGTATTGGGCTAAGCGGCATCTCAAAGCGCATGAAATGGCGAGTAAAGTGCACTATTAAACTTCTAGGGTAAGGCAATCAGAGACCCGATTAGATCATTTTATATTTTGGTTAATAAATGAATTCATCGAAATTCTATCACATTTGTTCAATTTACATCGCTCCTATTTCAGATAGCGTACTGGGCTAAGCGGCATCTCAAAGCGCATGAAATGGCGAGTAAAATGCACTATTAAACTTCTAGGATAAGGCAAACGGAGACCCGATTAGATCATTTTATATTACGGTTAATATAAGAATTCAGCGTAATTTTGTGACATTTGTTCAACTTACGTAGCTCCTATTTCAGATAGCGTGCTGGGCTAGGCGGCAACGTAAAGCGCGTGGAATGGCGAGTAAAATGCACTGTTAAACTTCTATGATAGGGCAATCAGAGACCCGATTAGATCATTTTATATTTTGGTTAATATAAGAATTCAGCGAAATTCTATCACATTTGTTCAATTTACGTCGCTCCCATCTCAGATAGCTTATTGGGCTAAGCGGCATCGCAAAGCGCATGAATTGACGAGTAAAATGCACTATTAAATTTCTAGGATAAGGCAAACAGAGACCCGATTAGATCATTTTATATTACGGTTAACATAAGAATGCAGCGTAATTCTGTGACATTTGTTCAACTTACGTAGCTCCTACTTCAGATAGCGTACTGGGCTAGGCGGCAACTTAAAGCGCGTGGAATGGCGAGTAAAATGCACTATTAAACTTCTATGATAGGGCAATCAGAGACCCGATTAGATCATTTTATATTTTGTTTAATATAAGAATCCAGCGAAATTCTATCACATTTGTTCAATTTACGTCGCTCCTATTTCAGATAGCGTATTGGGCTAAGCGGCATCTCACAGCGCACGAAAGGGCGAGTAACATGCACTATTAAACTTCTATGATAGGGCAATCAGAGACCCGATTAGATCATTTTATATTTTGGTTAATATAAGAATTCAGCGAAATTCTATCACATTTGTTCAATTTACGTCGCTCCCATCTCAGATAGCTTATTGGGCTAAGCGGCATCGCAAAGCGCATGAATTGACGAGTAAAATGCACTATTAAATTTCTAGGATAAGGCAAACAGAGACCCGATTAGATCATTTTATATTACGGTTAACATAAGAATGCAGCGTAATTCTGTGACATTTGTTCAACTTACGTAGCTCCTACTTCAGATAGCGTACTGGGCTAGGCGGCAACTTAAAGCGCGTGGAATGGCGAGTAAAATGCACTATTAAACTTCTATGATAGGGCAATCAGAGACCCGATTAGATCATTTTATATTTTGTTTAATATAAGAATCCAGCGAAATTCTATCACATTTGTTCAATTTACGTCGCTCCTATTTCAGATAGCGTATTGGGCTAAGCGGCATCTCACAGCGCACGAAAGGGCGAGTAACATGCACTATTAAACTTCTAGGGTAGGGCAATCAGAGACCCGATAAGATCTTTTCATATTTTGGTTAATATAAGAATTCAGCGAAATTCTATCACATTTGTTCAATTTACGTCGCTCCTATTTCAGATAGCGTATTGGGCTAAGCGGCATCTCAAAGCGCATGGAATGGCGAGTGAAATGCACTATTAAACTTCTAGGGTAGGGCGAGCAGACACCCGAATAGATCATTTTATATTACGGTTAATATAAGAATTCAGCGTAATTCTATCACATTTGTTCAACTAACGTCGCTCCTATTTCAGATAGCGTACTGGGCTAGGCGGCATCTTAAAGCGCGTGAAAGGGCGAGTAAAATGCACTTCTAAACTTCTATGATAGGGCAGTCAGAGTTACGAATAGATCATTTTATATTTTGTTTACTATAACATTTCAGGGAAATTCTATCACATTTGTTCAATTTACGTCGCTCCTATTTCAGATAGCGTATTGGGCTCAGCGGCATCTCAAAGCGCAAGAAATGGCGAGTAAAATGCACTATTAAGCTTCTAGGGTTCGGCACATATAGACCCGATTAGATCATTTTATATTATGGTTAATTTAAGAATTCAGCGAAATCCTATCACATTTGTTCATTTTACGTCGCTCCTATTTCAGATAGCGTATTGGGCTAAGCGGCATCTCAAAGCGCAAGAAATGGCGAGTAAAATTTACTATTAAACTTCTAGGGTAGGGCAAACTGAGACCCCATTAGATCATTTTATATTTTGGTTAATATAAGAATTCAGCGAAATTCTATCGCATTTTTTCAATTCACGTCGCTCCTATTTCAGATAGTGTACTGGGCTAAGCGGCATCTCAAAGCGCATGAAATGGCGAGTAAAATGCACTATTAAACTTCTAGGGTAGGGCAATGAGAGACCCGATTAGATCATTTTATATTTTGGTTAATATAAGAATTCAGCGAAATTCTATCACATTTGTTCAATTTACGTCGCTCCTATTTCAGATAGCGTATTGGGCTAAGCGGCATCTCAAAGCGCATGAAATGGCGAGTAAAATGCACTATTAAACTTCTAGGGTAGGGCAATCAGAGACCCGATTAGATCATTTTATATTTTGGTTAATATAAGAATTCAGCGAAATTCTATCACATTTGTTCAATTTACGTCGCTCCTATTTCAGATAGCGTATTGGGCTAAGCGGCATCTCAAAGCGCATGAAATGGCGAGTAAAATGCACTCTTAAACTTCTAGGATAAGGCAAACAGAGACCCGATTAGATCATTTTATATTACGGTTAACATAAGAATGCAGCGTAATTCTGTGACATTTGTTCAACTTACGTAGCTCCTATTTCAGATAGCGTACTGGGATAGGCGGCATCTTAAAGCGCGTGGAATGGCGAGTAAAATGCACTATTAAACTTCTATGATAGGGCAATCAGAGACCCGATTAGATCATTTTATATTTTGGTTAATATAAGAATTCAGCGAAATTCTATCACATTTGTTCAATATACGTCGCTCCAATTTCAGATAGCTTATTGGGCTAAGCGGCATCGCAAAGCGCATGAAATGACGAGTGAAATGCACTATTAAACTTCTTGGGTAGGGCGAACAAAGACCCGATTAGATCATTTTACATTAAGGTTAATATGAGAATTCAGCGAAATTCTATCACATTTGTTCAATTTACATCGCTCCTATTTCAGATAGCGACTTGTGCTAAGTGGCATCTCAAAGCGCAAGAATTGGCGAGTAAAATGCACTATTAAGCTTCTAGGGTAGGGCAAACAGAGACCCCATTAGATCATTTTATATTATGGTTAATTTAAGAATTCAGCGAAATTCTATCACATTTGTTCAATTTACGTCGCTCCTATTTCAGATAGCGTATTGGGCTAAGCGGCATCTCAAAGCGCATGAAATGGCGAGTAAAGTGCACTATTAAACTTCTAGGGTAAGGCAATCAGAGACCCGATTAGATCATTTTATATTTTGGTTAATAAATGAATTCATCGAAATTCTATCACATTTGTTCTATTAAACTTCTTGGGTAGGGCGAACAGAGACCCGATTAGGTCATTTCATATTATGGTTAATTTAAGAATTCAGCGAAATTCTATCACATTTGTTCAATTTACATCGCTCCTATTTCAAATAGCGTATTAGGCTAAGCGGCATCTCCATGCGCATGAAATGGCGAGTAAAATGCACTATTAAACTTCTAGGATAAGGCAAATGGAGACCCGATTAGACCATTTTATATTACGGTTAATATAAGAATTCAGCGTTATTCTATCACATTTGTTCAACTTACGTCGCTCCTATTTCAGATAGCGTACTCGGATAGGCGGCATCTTAAAGCGCGTGGAAAGGCGAGTAAAATGCACTATTAAACTTCGAGGGTAATGCAAACAGAGACCCGATTAGATCATTTTATATTACGGTTAATATAAGATTTCAGGGAAATTCTATCACATTTGTTCAATTTACATCGCTCCTATTTCAAATAGCGTATTGGGCTAAGCGGCATCTCAAAGCGCATGGAATGACGAGTAAAATGCACTAATAAACTTCTAGGATAAGGCAAACGGAGATCCGATTAAACCATTTTATATAAACGGTTAATATAAGAATTCAGCGTAATTCTATCACATTTGTTCAATTTACGTCGTTCCTATTTCAGATAGCATACTGGGCTAGGCGGCATCTTAAAGCGCGTGGAATGGCGAGTAAAATGCACTATTAAACTTCTATAATAGGGCAATCAGAGACCCGATTAGATCATTTTATATTTTGGTTAATATAAGGATTCAGCGTAATTCTATCACATTTGTTCAATTCACGTCGCTCCTATTTCAGATAGCGTATTGGGCTAAGCGGCATCTCAAAGCGCATGGGATGGCGAGTAAAATGCACTATTAAACTTCTAGGGTAAGGCAAACAGAGACCCGATTAGATCATTTTATATTACGGTTAATATAAGAATTCAGCGTAATTCTATCACATTTGTTCAACATACGTCGCTCCTATTTCAGATAGTGTACTGGGCTCGGCGGCATCTTAAAACGCGTGGAAGGGCGAGTAAAATGCACTACTAAACTTCTATGGTAGGGCAATCAGAGTCCCGTTTAGATCATTTTATGTATTGTTTAATATAAGATTTCAGGGAAATTCTATCACATTTGTTCAATTTACGTCGCTCCTATTTCAGATAGCGTATTGGGCTAAGCGGCATCTCAAAGCGCATGGAATGGCGAGTGAAATGCACTATTAAACTTCTAGGGTAGGGCGAACAGACACCCGAATAGATCATTTTATATTACGGTTAATATAAGAATTCAGCGTAATTCTATCACATTTGTTCAACTAACGTCGCTCCTATTTCAGATAGTGTACTGGGCTAGGCGGCATCTTAAAGCACGTGGAAGGGCGAGTAAAATGCACTACTAAACGTCTATGATAGGGCAATCAGAGTCCCGCTTAGATCATTTTATATTTTCTTTAATATAAGATTTCAGGGAAATTCTATCACATTTGTTCAATTTACGTCGCTCCTATTTCAGATAGCTATTGCGCTAAGCGGCATCTCAAAGCGCATGAAATGACGAGAGAAATGCACTATTAAACTTCTTGGGTAGGGCGAACAGAGACCCGATTACATCATTTTATATTACGGTTAATTTAAGAATTCAGCAAAATTCTATCACATTTGTTCAATTTACATCGCTCCTACTTCAGATAGCGTATTGGGCTAAGCGGCATCTCAAAGCGCATGGAATGACGAGTAAAATGCACTAATAAACTTCTAGGATAAGGCAAACGGAGATCCGATTAGACCATTTTATATTACGGTTAATATAAGAATTCAGCGTTATTCTATCACATTTGTTCAACTTACGTCGCTTATATTTCAGATAGCGTACTCGGATAGGCGGCATCTTAAAGCGCGTGGAAAGGCGAGTAAAATGCACTATTAAACTTCGAGGGTAATGCAAACAGAGACCCGATTAGATCATTTTATATTACGGTTAATATAAGATTTCAGGGAAATTCTATCACATTTGTTCAACTTACGTCGCTTATATTTCAGATAGCGTACTCGGATAGGCGGCATCTTAAAGCGCGTGGAAAGGCGAGTAAAATGCACTATTAAACTTCGAGGGTAATGCAAACAGAGACCCGATTAGATCATTTTATATTACGGTTAATATAAGATTTCAGGGAACTTCTATCACATTTGTTCAATTTACGTCGCTCCTATTTCAGATAGTGTACTGGGCTAGGCGGCATCTTAAAGCGCACGAAAGGTCGAGTAAAATGCACTATTAAACTTCTAGGGTAGGGCAAACAGAGACCCCATTAGATCATTTTATATTTTGGTTAATATAAGAATTCAGCGAAATTCTATTACATTTGTTCAATTTACGTCGCTCCTATTTCAGATAGTGTACTGGGCTAGGCGGCATCTTAAAGCGCGTGGAAGGGCGAGTAAAATGCACTACTAAACTTCTATCATAGGGCAATCAGAGTCCCGTTTAGATCATTTTATATTTTCTTTAATATAAGATTTCAGGGAAATTCTATCACATTTGTTCAATTTACGTCGCTCCTATTTCAGATAGCTATTGGGCTAAGCGGCATCTCAAAGCGCATGAAATGACGAGTGAAATGCACTATTAAACTTCTTGGGTAGGGCGAACAGAGACCCGATTACATCATTTTATATTTTGGTTAACATAAGAATTCAGCGAAATTCTATCACATTTGTTCAATTTACGTCGCTCCTATTTCAGACAGCTTATTGGGCTAAGCGGCATCTCAAAGCGCATGAAATGACGAGTAAAATGCACTATTAAACTTCTAGGGTAGGGCAATCAGAGACCCGATTAGATCATTTTATATTATGGTTAATTTAAGAATTCAGCAAAATTCTATCACGTTTGTTCAATTTACGTCGTTCCTATTTCAGATAGCATACTGGGCTAGGCGGCATCTTAGAGCGCGTGGAATTGCGAGTAAAATGCACTATTAATCTTCTATGATAGGGCAATCAGAGACCCGATTAGATAATTTTATATTTTGGTTAATATAAGAATTCAGCGAAATTCTATCACATTTGTTCAATTTACGTCGCTCCTATTTCAGATAGCGTATTGGGCTAAGCGGCATCTCAAAGCGCATGAAATGGCGAGTGAAATGCAATACTAAACTTCTAGGATAAGGCAAACAGAGACCCGATTAGTTCATTTTATATTTTGGTTAATATAAGAATTCAGCGAAATTCTATCACATTCGTTCAATTTACGTCGCTCATATTTCAGATAGCCTACTGGGCTAAGCGGCATCTCAAAGCGCATGAAATGGCGAGCAAAATGCACTATTAAACTTGTAGGGTAGGGCAATCAGTGACCCGATTAGATCATTTTATATTATAGTTAATTTAAGATTTCAGCGAAATTCTATCACATTTGTTCAATTTACGTCGCTCCTATTTCAGATAGCGTATTGGGCTAAGCGGCATCTCAAAGCGCATGAAATGGCGAGTAAAATGCAATACTAAACTTCTAGGATAAGGCAAACAGGGACCCGATTAGATCATTTTATATTACGGTTAATATAAGAATTCAGCGTAATTCTATCACATTTGTTCAACTTACGTCGCTCCTAATTTAGATAGCGTACTGGGCTAGGCGGCATCTTAAAGCGCGTGGAATGGCGAGTAAAATGCACTGCTAAACTTCTATGATAGGGCAAACAGAGACCCGATTAGATCATTTTATATTTTGTTTAATATAAGATTTCAGGGAAATTCTATCACATTTGTTCAATTTACGTCGCTCCTATTTCAGATAGCGTACTGGGCTAGGCGGCATCTTAAAGCGCGTGGAATGGCGAGTAGAATGCACTACTAAACTTCTATGATAGGGCAATCAGAGACCCGATTAGATCATTTTATATTTTGTTTAATATAAGATTTCAGGGAAATTCTATCACATTTGTTCAATTTACGTCGCTCCTATTTCAGATAGCGTATTGGGCGAAGCGGCATCTCAAAGCGCATGAAAGGGCGAGTGAAATGCACTATAAGACTTCTATGGTAGGGCGAACAGAGACCCGATTAGTTCATTTTACATTGAGGTTAATATAAGAATTCACGGAAATTCTATCACATTTGTTCAATTTACGTCGCTCCTATTTCAGATATCGTATTGGGCTAAGCGGCATCTCAAAGCGCATGAAATGGCGAGTAAAATGCACTATCAAACTTCTATGATAGGGCAAACATAGGCCCGATTACATCATTTTATATTACGGTTAATATAAGAATTCAGCGTAATTCTATCACATTTGTTCAACTTACGTAGCTCCTATTTCAGATACCGTACTGGGCTAGGCGGCATCATAAAGCGCGTGGAATGGCGAGTAAAATGCACTACTAAACTTCTATGTTAGGGCAATCAGAGACCCGATTAGATCATTTTATATTTTGTTTAATATAAGATTTAGGGAAATTCTATCGCATTTGTTCAATTTACGTCGCTCCTATTTCAGATAGCGTATTCGGCTAAGCGGCATCTCAAAGCGCATGAAATGGCGAATAAAGTGCACTCTTAAACTTCTAGGCTAGGGCGAACAGAGACCCGATCAGATCATTTTACATTATGGTTCATAAAAGAATTCAGCGAAATTCTATCACATTTGTTCAACTTACGTCGCTCCCATTTCAGATAGCGTATTGGGCTATGCGGCATCTCAAAGCGCATGAAATGGAGAGTAAAATGCACTATTAGATTTCTATGGTGGGGCGTACAGAGAACCGATTAGATCATTTTATATTATGGTTAATTTAAGAATTGAGCGAAATTCTATCACATTTGTTCAACTTACGTCGCTCCTAATTTAGATAGCGTACTGGGCTAGGCGGTTTCTTAAAGCGCGTGGAATGGTGAGTAAAATGCACTGCTAAACTTCTATGATAGGGCAATCAGAGACCCGATTAGATCATTTTATATTTTGTTTAATATAAGATTTCAGGGAAATTCTATCACATTTATTTAATTTACGTCGCTCCTATTTCAGATAGCGTACTGGGCGAAGCGGCATCTCAAAGCGCATGAAATGGCGACTAAAATGCACTATTAAACTTCTAGGGTAGGGAAAGCAGAGACCCGATTAGATCATTTTATCTTATGCTTAATTTAAGAATTCAGCAAAATTCTATCACATTCGTTCAATTTAGGTTGCTCCTATTTCAGATAGCGTACTGGGATAGGCGGCATCTTAAAGCGCGTGGAATGCCGAGTAAAATCCACTATTAAACTTCTAGGCTAGGACGAACAGAGACCAGATTAGATCATTTTACATTCTGGTTAATAAAATAATTCAGCGAAATTCTATCACATTTGTTCAACTTTCGTCGCTCATATTTCAGATAGCGTATTGGGCTAAGCGGCATCTCAAAGCGCATGAAATGGCGAGTAAAATGCACTATTAAACTTCTAGGGTAGGGCAATCAGTGACCCGATTATATCATTTTATATTATAGTTAATTTAAGAATTCAGCGAAATTCTATCACATTTGTTCAATTTACGTCGCTCCTATTTCAGATAGCGTATTGGGCTAAGCGGCATCTCAAAGCGCATGAAATGGCGAGTAAAACGCAATACTAAACTTCTAGGATAAGGCAAACAGAGACCCGATTAGATCATTTTATATTACGGTTAATATAAGAATTCAGCGTAATTCTATCACATTTGTTCAATTTACGTCGCTGCTATTCCAGATAGCTTATTGTGCTTAGCGGCATCTCAAAGCGCATGAAATGACGAGTGAAATGCACTATTAAACTTCTAGGGTAGGGCAAACAGGGACCCGATTATATCATTTTACATTATGGTTAATGTAAGAATTCAGCGAAATTCTATCACATTTGTTCAATTTTCGTCGCTCCTATTTCAGATAGCTTATTGGGCTTAGCGGCATCTCAAAGCGCATGAAATGACGAGTGAAATGCACTATTAAACTTCTAGGGTAGGGCAAACAGGGACCCGATTATATCATTTTACATTATGGTTAATGTAAGAATTCAGCGAAATTCTATCACATTTGTTCAATTTTCGTCGCTCCTATTTCAGATAGCTTATTGGGCTTAGCGGCATCTCAAAGCGCATGAAGTGTCGAGTGAAATGCCCTATTAAACTTCTAGGGTAGGACAAGCAGTGACCCGATTAGATCATTTTATATTATGGTTAATTTAAGAATTCAGCAAAATTCTATCACATTTGTTCAATTTAGGTCGCTCCTATTTCAGATAGCGTACTGGGCTAGGCGGCATCTTAATGCGCGTGGAATGGCGAGTAACATCAACTATTAAACTTCTAGGCTAGGGCGAACAGAGACACGATTAGATCATTTTACATTATGGTTAATAAAAGAATTCAGCGAAATTCTATCACATTTGTTCAACTTACGTCGCTCCTATTTCAGATAGCGTATTGGGCTAAGCGGCATCTCAAAGCGCATGAAATGGCGAGTAAAATGCACTATTAAACTTCTAGGGTAGGGCAAACAGAGACCGGATTAGATCATTTTATATTACGGATAATATAAGAATTCAGCGTAATTCTATCACATTTGTTCAACTTATGCCGCACCTGCTTGAGATAGCGTATTGGGCTAAGAGGCATCTCAAAGCGCATGGAATGGCGAGTGAAATGCACTATTAAACTTCTAGGGTAGGGCGAACAGAGGCCCGAATAGATCATTTTATATTACGGTTAATATAAGAATTCAGCGTAATTCTATCACATTTGTTCAACTAACGTCGCTCCTATTTCAGATAGCGTACTGCGCTAGGCGGCATCTTAAAGCGCGTGGAACGGCGAGTAAAATGCACTACAAAACTTCTATGATAGGGCAATCAGAGTTCCGAATAGATCATTTTATATTTGGTTTACTATAACATTTCAGGGAAATTCTATCACATTTGTTCAATTTACGTCGCTCCTATTTCAGATAGCGTATTGGGCTAAGCGGCATCTCCAAGCGCAAGAAATGGCGAGTAAACTGCACTATTAAGCTTCTAGGGTTGGGCACATAGAGACCCGATTAGATCATTTTATATTATGGTTAATTTAAGAATTCAGCGAAATCCTATCACATTTGTTCATTTTACGTCGCTCCTATTTCAGATAGCGTATTGGGCTAAGCGGCATTTCAAAGCGCATGAAATGGCGAGTAAAATGCACTATTAAACTTCTAGGGCATGGCGAACAGAGACCCGATTAGATCATTTTACATTAAGGTTAATATAAGTATTCAGGGAACTTCTATCACATTTGTTCAATTTACGTCGCTCCTATTTCAGACAGCGTATTGGGCTAAGCGGCATCTCAAAGCGTACGAAAGGGCGAGTAAAATGCACTATTCAACTTCTAGGGTAGGGCAAACAGAGACCCCATTAGATCATTTTATATTTTGGTTAATATAAGAATTCAGCGAAATTCTATCACATTTGCTCAATTTACGTCGCTCCAAATTTCAGATAGTGTACTGGGCTAGGCGGCATCTTAAAGCGCGTGGAAGGGCGAGTAAAATGCACTACTAAACTTCTATCGATAGGGCAGTCAGAGTCCCGTTTAGATCATTTTATATTTTCTTTAATATAAGATTTCAGGGAAATTCTATCACATTTGTTCAATTTACGTCGCTCCTATTTCAGATAGCTATCGGGCTAAGCGGCATCTCAAAGCGCATGAAATGACGAGTGAAATGCACTATTAAACTTCTTGGGTAGGGCGAACAGAGACCCGATTACATCATTTTATATTTTGGTTAACATAAGAATTCAGCGAAATTCTATCACATTTGTTCAATTTACGTCGCTCCTATTTCAGACAGCTTATTGGGCTAAGCGGCATCTCAAAGCGCATGAAATGACGAGTAAAATGCACTATTAAACTTCTAGGGTAGGGCAATCACAGACCCGATTAGATCATTTTTATATTATGGTTAATTTAAGAATTCAGCAAAATTCTATCACGTTTGTTCAATTTACGTCGTTCCTATTTCAGATAGCATACTGGGCTAGGCGGCATCTTAGAGCGCGTGGAATTGCGAGTAAAATGCACTATTAATCTTCTATGATAGGGCAATCAGAGACCCGATTAGATCATTTTATATTTTGGTTAATATAAGAATTCAGCGTAATTCTATCACATTTGTTCAATTTACGTCGCTCCTATATCAGATAGCATATTGGGCTAAGCGGCATCTCAAAGCGCATGAAATGGCGAGTAAAATGCACTATTAAACTTCAAGGGTAAGGCAAACAGAGACCCGATTAGATCATTTTATATTTTGGTTAATATAAGAATCCAGCGAAATTCTATCACATTTGTTCAATTTACGTCGCTCCTATTTCAGATAGCGTATTGGGCTAAGAGGCATCTCAAAGCGCATGGAATGGCGAGTGAAATGCACTATTAAACTTCTAGGGTAGGGCGAACAGAGACCCGAATAGATCATTTTATATTACGGTTAATATAAGAATTCAGCGTAATTCTATCACATTTGTTCAACTAACGTCGCTCCTATTTCAGATAGCGTACTGCGCTAGGCGGCATCTTAAAGCGCGTGGAACGGCGAGTAAAATGCACTACAAAACTTCTATGATAGGGCAATCAGAGTTCCGAATAGATCATTTTATATTTTGTTTACTATAACATTTCAGGGAAATTCTATCACATTTGTTCAATTTACGTCGCTCCTATTTCAGATAGCGTATTGGGCTAAGCGGCATCTCCAAGCGCAAGAAGTGGCGAGTAAACTGCACTATTAAGCTTCTAGGGTTGGCACATAGAGACCCGATTAGATCATTTTATATTATGGTTAATTTAAGAATTCAGCGAAATCCTATCACATTTGTTCATTTTACGTCGCTCCTATTTCAGATAGCGTATTGGGCTAAGCGGCATTTCAAAGCGCATGAAATGGCGAGTAAAATGCACTATTAAACTTCTAGGGCATGGCGAACAGAGACCCGATTAGATCATTTTACATTAAGGTTAATATAAGTATTCAGGGAACTTCTATCACATTTGTTCAATTTACGTCGCTCCTATTTCAGACAGCTTATTGGGCTAAGCGGCAGCTCAAAGCGCATGAAATGGCGAGTAAAATGCACTATTAAACTTCTAGGGTAGGGCAAGCAGAGACCCGATTAGATCATTTTATATTATGGTTAATTTAAGAATTCAGCAAAATTCTATCACGTTTGTTCAATTTACGTCGTTCCTATTTCAGATAGCATACTGGGCTAGGCGGCATCTTAAAGCGCGTGGAACTGCGAGTAAAATGCACTATTAATCTTCTATGATAGGGCAATCAGAGACCCGATTAGATCATTTTATATTATGGTTAATATAAGAATTCAGCGTAATTCTATCACATTTGTTCAATTTACGTCGCTCCTATATCAGATAGCATATTGGGCTAAGCGGCATCTCAAAGCGCATGAAATGGCGAGTAAAATGCACTATTAAACTTCTAGGGTAAGGCAAACAGAGACCCGATTAGATCATTTTATATTTTGGTTAATATAAGAATCCAGCGAAATTCTATCACATTTGTTCAATTTACGTCGCTCCTATTTCAAATAGCGTATTGGGCTAAGAGGCATCTCAAAGCGCATGGAATGGCGAGTGAAATGCACTATTAAACTTCTAGGGTAGGGCGAACAGAGACCCGAATAGATCATTTTATATTACGGTTAATATAAGAATTCAGCGTAATTCTATCACATTGTTCAACTAACGTCGCTCCTATTTCAGATAGCGTACTGCGCTAGGCGGCATCTTAAAGCGCGTGGAACGGCGAGTAAAATGCACTACAAAACTTCTATGATAGGGCAATCAGAGTTCCGAATAGATCATTTTATATTTTGTTTACTATAACATTTCAGGGAAATTCTATCACATTTGTTCAATTTACGTCGCTCCTATTTCAGATAGCGTATTGGGCTAAGCGGCATCTCCAAGCGCAAGAAATGGCGAGTAAACTGCACTATTAAGCTTCTAGGGTTGGGCACATAGAGACCCGATTAGATCATTTTATATTATGGTTAATTTAAGAATTCAGCGAAATCCTATCACATTTGTTCATTTTACGTCGCTCCTATTTCAGATAGCGTATTGGGCTAAGCGGCATTTCAAAGCGCATGAAATGGCGAGTAAAATGCACTATTAAACTTCTAGGGCATGGCGAACAGAGACCCGATTAGATCATTTTACATTAAGGTTAATATAAGTATTCAGGGAACTTCTATCACATTTGTTCAATTTACGTCGCTCCTATTTCAGACAGCTTATTGGGCTAAGCGGCAGCTCAAAGCGCATGAAATGACGAGTAAAATGCACTATTAAACTTCTAGGGTAGGGCAAGCAGAGACCCGATTAGATCATTTTATATTATGGTTAATTTAAGAATTCAGCAAAATTCTATCACGTTTGTTCAATTTACGTCGTTCCTATTTCAGATAGCATACTGGGCTAGGCGGCATCTTAAAGCGCGTGGAATTGCGAGTAAAATGCACTATTAATCTTCTATGATAGGGCAATCAGAGACCCGATTAGATCATTTTATATTATGGTTAATATAAGAATTCAGCGTAATTCTATCACATTTGTTCAATTCACGTCGCTCCTATATCAGATAGCGTATTGGGCTAAGCGGCATCTCAAAGCGCATGAAATGGCGAGTAAAATGCACTATTAAACTTCTAGGGTAAGGCAAACAGAGACCCGATTAGATCATTTTATATTACGGTTAATATAAGAATTCAGCGAAATTCTATCACATTTGTTCAATTTACGTCGCTCCTATTTCAGATAGCGTATTGGGCTATGCGGCATCTCAAAGCGCATGAAATGACGAGAGAAATGCACTATTAAACTTCTTGGGTAGGGCGAACAGAGACCCGATTACATCATTTTATAGTATGGTTACTTTAAGAATTCAGCAAAATTCTATCACATTTGTTCAATTTACGTCGCTCCTATTTCAGATAGCGTACTGGGCTACGCGGTATCTTAAAGCGCGTGGAATGGCGAGTAAAATTCACTATTAAACTTCTAGCATAAGGCAAACGGAGACCCGATTAGACCATTTTATCTTACGGTTAATATAAGAATTCAGCGTTATTCTATCACATTTGTTCAACTTACGTCGCTCCTATTTCAGAAAGCGTACTCGGATAGGCGGCATCTTAAAGCGCGTGGAATGGCGAGTAAAATGCACTATTAAACTTCTCGGGTAATGCAAACAGAGACCCGATTAGATCATTTTATATTACGGTTAATATAAGATTTCAGGGAAATTCTATCACATTTGTTCAATTTACGTCGCTCCTATTTCAGATAGCTATTGGGCTAAGCGGCATCTCAAAGCGCATGAAATGACGAGAGAAATGCACTATTAAACTTCTTGGGTAGGGCGAACAGAGACCCGATTACATCATTTTATATTATGGTTAATATAAGAATTCAGCGAAATTCTATCACATTTGTTCAATTTGCGTCGCTCCTATTTCAGATAGCGTATTGGGCTAAGCGGCATCTCAAAGCGCATGAAATGACGAATAAAATGCACTATTAAGCCTGTACGCTAGGGCGAACAGAGACCCGATTAGATCATTTAACACTATGGTAAATAAAAGAATTCAGCGAAATTCTATCACATTTGTTCAATTTACGTCGCTCCTATTTCAGATAGCGTACTGGGCTAGGCGGCATCTCAAAGCGCATGAAATGACGAGTAAAATGCTCTATTAAACTTCTAGGGTAGGGCAAACGGAGACCCGATTAGGTCATTTCATATTATGGTTAATTTAAGAATTCAGCGAAATTCTATCACATTTGTTCAAGTTACATCGCTCCTAATTCAGATAGCTTATTGGGCTAAGCGGCATCTCAAAGCGCATGAAATGGCGAGTAAAATGCACTATTAAACTTCTAGCATAAGGCAAACAGAGACCCGATTAGATCATTTTATATTACGGTTAATATAAGAATTCAGCGTAATTCTGTGACATTTGTTCAACTTACGTAGCTCCTATTTCAGATAGCGTGCTGGGCTAGGCGGCAACTTAAAGCGCGTGGAATGGCGAGTAAAATGCACTGTTAAACTTCTATGATAGGGCAATCAGAGACCCGATTAGATCATTTTATATTTTGGTTAATATAAGAATTCAGCGAAATTCTATCACATTTGTTCAATTTACGTCGCTCCTGTTTCAGATAGCTTATTGGGCTAAGCGGCATCTCAAAGCGCATGAAATGGCGAGTAAAATGCACTATTAAACTTCTAGGGTAGGGCGAACAAAGACCCGAGTAGATCATTTTACATTAAGGTTAATATAAGAATTCAGCGAAATTCTATCACATTTGTTCAATTTACATCGCTCCTATTTCAGATAGCGACTTGTGCTAAGCGGCATCTCAAAGCGCAAGAAATGGCGAGTAAAATGCACTATTAAACTTCTAGGGTAGGGCGAACAGACACCCGAATAGATCATTTTATATTACGGTTAATATAAGAATTCAGCGTAATTCTATCACATTTGTTCAACTAACGTCGCTCCTATTTCAGATAGCGTACTGGGCTAGGCGGCATCTTAAAGCGCGTGGAAGGGCGAGTAAAATGCACTTCTAAACTTCTATGATAGGGCAATGAGAGTTCCGAATAGATCATTTTATATTTTGTTTACTATAACATTTCAGGGAAATTCTATCACATTTGTTCAATTTACATCGCTCCTATTTCAAATAGCGTATTGGGCTAAGCGGCATCTCAAAGCGCAAGAAATGGCGAGTAAAATGCACTATTAAGCTTCTAGGGTTGGGCACATAGAGACCCGATTAGATCATTTTATATTATGGTTAATATAAGAATTCAGCGAAGTTCTATCACATTTGTTTAATTTACGTCGCTCCTATTTCAGATAGCGTATTGGTCTAAGCGGCATCTCAAAGCGCATGAAATGGCGAGTAAAATGCACTATTAAACTTCTAGGGTACGGCAATCAGAGACCCGATTAGATCATTTTATATTTTGGTTAATATAAGAATTCAGCGAAATTCTATCACATTTGTTCAATTTACGTCGCTCCTATTTCAGATAGCGTATTGGGCTAAGCGGCATCTCAAAGCGCATGAAATGGCGAGTAAAATGCACTATTAAACTTCTAGGGTAGGGCAATCAGAGACCCGATTAGATCATTTTATATTTTGGTTAATATAAGAATTCAGCGAAATTCTATCACATTTGTTCAATTTACGTCGCTCCTATTTCAGATAGCGTATTGGGCTAAGCGGCATCTCACAGCGCACGAAAGGGCGAGTAAAATGCACTATCAAACTTCTAGGGTAGGGCAATCAGAGACCCGATAAGATCATTTCATATTTTGGTTAATATAAGAATTCAGCGAAATTCTATCACATTTGTTCAATTTACGTCGCTCCTATTTCAGATAGCGTATTGGGCTAAGCGGCATCTCAAAGCGCATGAAATGGCGAGTAAAGTGCACTATTAAACTTCTAGGGTAAGGCAATCAGAGACCCGATTAGATCATTTTATATTTTGGTTAATAAATGAATTCATCGAAATTCTATCACATTTGTTCAATTTACATCGCTCCTATTTCAGATAGCGTACTGGGCTAAGCGGCATCTCAAAGCGCATGAAATGGCGAGTAAAATGCACTATTAAACTTCTAGGATAAGGCAAACGGAGACCCGATTAGATCATTTTATATTACGGTTAATATAAGAAATCAGCGTAATTCTGTCACATTTGTTCAACTTACGTAGCTCCTATTTCAGATAGCGTACTGGGCTAGGCGGCAACTTAAAGCGCGTGGAATGGTGAGTAAAATGCACTATTAAACTTCTAGGGTAGGGCAATCAGAGACCCGATTAGATCATTTTATATTATGGTTAATATAAGAATTCAGCGAAGTTCTATCACATTTGTTTAATTTACGTCGCTCCTATTTCAGATAGCGTATTGGGCTAAGCGGCATCTCAAAGCGCATGAAATGGCGAGTAAAATGCACTATTAAACTTCTAGGGTAGGGCAATGAGAGACCCGATTAGATCATTTTATATTTTGGTTAATATAAGAATTCAGCGAAATTCTATCACATTTGTTCAATTTACGTCGCTCCTATTTCAGATAGCGTATTGGGCTAAGCGGCATCTCAAAGCGCATGAAATGGCGAGTAAAATGCACTATTAAACTTCTAGGGTAGGGCAATCAGAGACCCGATTAGATCATTTTATATTTTGGTTAATATAAGAATTCAGCGAAATTCTATCACATTTGTTCAATTTACGTCGCTCCTATTTCAGATAGCGTATTGGGCTAAGCGGCATCTCAAAGCGCATGAAATGGCGAGTAAAATGCACTCTTAAGCTTCTAGGATAAGGCAAACAGAGACCCGATTAGATCATTTTATATTACGGTTAACATAAGAATGCAGCGTAATTCTGTGACATTTGTTCAACTTACGTAGCTCCTATTTCAGATAGCGTACTGGGATAGGCGGCATCTTAAATCGCGTGGAATGGCGAGTAAAATGCACTATTAAACTTCTATGATAGGGCAATCAGAGACCCGATTAGATCATTTTATATTTTGGTTAATATAAGAATTCAGCGAAATTCTATCACATTTGTTCAATATACGTCGCTCCAATTTCAGATAGCTTATTTGGCTAAGCGGCATCGCAAAGCGCATGAAGTGACGAGTGAAATGCACTATTAAACTTCTTGGGTAGGGCGAACAAAGACCCGATTAGATCATTTTACATTAAGGTTAATATGAGAATTCAGCGAAATTCTATCACATTTGTTCAATTTACATCGCTCCTATTTCAGATAGCGACTTGTGCTAAGTGGCATCTCAAAGCGCAAGAATTGGCGAGTAAAATGCACTATTAAACTTCTAGGGTAGGGCAAACAGAGACCCCATTAGATCATTTTATATTATGGTTAATTTAAGAATTCAGCGAAATTCTATCACATTTGTTCAATTTACGTCGCTCCTATTTCAGATAGCGTATTGGGCTAAGCGGCATCTCAAAGCGCATGAAATGGCGAGTAAAGTGCACTATTAAACTTCTAGGGTAAGGCAATCAGAGACCCGATTAGATCATTTTATATTTTGGTTAATAAATGAATTCATCGAAATTCTATCACATTTGTTCAATTTACATCGCTCCTATTTCAGATAGCGTACTGGGCTAAGCGGCATCTCAAAGCGCATGAAATGGCGAGTAAAATGCACTATTAAACTTCTAGGATAAGGCAAACGGAGACCCGATTAGATCATTTTATATTACGGTTAATATAAGAATTCAGCGTAATTTTGTGACATTTGTTCAACTTACGTAGCTCCTATTTCAGATAGCGTGCTGGGCTAGGCGGCAACGTAAAGCGCGTGGAATGGCGAGTAAAATGCACTGTTAAACTTCTATGATAGGGCAATCAGAGACCCGATTAGATCATTTTATATTTTGGTTAATATAAGAATTCAGCGAAATTCTATCACATTTGTTCAATTTACGTCGCTCCCATCTCAGATAGCTTATTGGGCTAAGCGGCATCGCAAAGCGCATGAATTGACGAGTAAAATGCACTATTAAATTTCTAGGATAAGGCAAACAGAGACCCGATTAGATCATTTTATATTACGGTTAACATAAGAATGCAGCGTAATTCTGTGACATTTGTTCAACTTACGTAGCTCCTACTTCAGATAGCGTACTGGGCTAGGCGGCAACTTAAAGCGCGTGGAATGGCGAGTAAAATGCACTATTAAACTTCTATGATAGGGCAATCAGAGACCCGATTAGATCATTTTATATTTTGTTTAATATAAGAATCCAGCGAAATTCTATCACATTTGTTCAATTTACGTCGCTCCTATTTCAGATAGCGTATTGGGCTAAGCGGCATCTCAAAGCGCACGAAAGGGCGAGTAACATGCACTATTAAACTTCTATGATAGGGCAATCAGAGACCCGATTAGATCATTTTATATTTTGGTTAATATAAGAATTCAGCGAAATTCTATCACATTTGTTCAATTTACGTCGCTCCCATCTCAGATAGCTTATTGGGCTAAGCGGCATCGCAAAGCGCATGAATTGACGAGTAAAATGCACTATTAAATTTCTAGGATAAGGCAAACAGAGACCCGATTAGATCATTTTATATTACGGTTAACATAAGAATGCAGCGTAATTCTGTGACATTTGTTCAACTTACGTAGCTCCTATTTCAGATAGCGTACTGGGCTAGGCGGCAACTTAAAGCGCGTGGAATGGCGAGTAAAATGCACTATTAAACTTCTATGATAGGGCAATCAGAGACCCGATTAGATCATTTTATATTTTGTTTAATATAAGAATTCAGCGAAATTCTATCACATTTGTTCAATTTACGTCGCTCCTATTTCAGATAGCGTATTGGGCTAAGCGGCATCTCACAGCGCACGAAAGGGCGAGTAACATGCACTATTAAACTTCTAGGGTAGGGCAATCAGAGACCCGATAAGATCTTTTCATATTTTGGTTAATATAAGAATTCAGCGAAATTCTATCACATTTGTTCAATTTACGTCGCTCCTATTTCAGATAGCGTATTGGGCTAAGCGGCATCTCAAAGCGCATGGAATGGCGAGTGAAATGCACTATTAAACTTCTAGGGTAGGGCGAGCAGACACCCGAATAGATCATTTTATATTACGGTTAATATAAGAATTCAGCGTAATTCTATCACATTTGTTCAACTAACGTCGCTCCTATTTCAGATAGCGTACTGGGCTAGGCGGCATCTTAAAGCGCGTGAAAGGGCGAGTAAAATGCACTTCTAAACTTCTATGATAGGGCAGTCAGAGTTACGAATAGATCATTTTATATTTTGTTTACTATAACATTTCAGGGAAATTCTATCACATTTGTTCAATTTACGTCGCTCCTATTTCAGATAGCGTATTGGGCTCAGCGGCATCTCAAAGCGCAAGAAATGGCGAGTAAAATGCACTATTAAGCTTCTAGGGTTCGGCACATATAGACCCGATTAGATCATTTTATATTATGGTTAATTTAAGAATTCAGCGAAATCCTATCACATTTGTTCATTTTACGTCGCTCCTATTTCAGATAGCGTATTGGGCTAAGCGGCATCTCAAAGCGCAAGAAATGGCGAGTAAAATTTACTATTAAACTTCTAGGGTAGGGCAAACTGAGACCCCATTAGATCATTTTATATTTTGGTTAATATAAGAATTCAGCGAAATTCTATCGCATTTTTTCAATTCACGTCGCTCCTATTTCAGATAGTGTACTGGGCTAAGCGGCATCTCAAAGCGCATGAAATGGCGAGTAAAATGCACTATTAAACTTCTAGGGTAGGGCAATGAGAGACCCGATTAGATCATTTTATATTTTGGTTAATATAAGAATTCAGCGAAATTCTATCACATTTGTTCAATTTACGTCGCTCCTATTTCAGATAGCGTATTGGGCTAAGCGGCATCTCAAAGCGCATGAAATGGCGAGTAAAATGCACTCTTAAACTTCTAGGATAAGGCAAACAGAGACCCGATTAGATCATTTTATATTACGGTTAACATAAGAATGCAGCGTAATTCTGTGACATTTGTTCAACTTACGTAGCTCCTATTTCAGATAGCGTACTGGGATAGGCGGCATCTTAAAGCGCGTGGAATGGCGAGTAAAATGCACTATTAAACTTCTATGATAGGGCAATCAGAGACCCGATTAGATCATTTTATATTTTGGTTAATATAAGAATTCAGCGAAATTCTATCACATTTGTTCAATATACGTCGCTCCAATTTCAGATAGCTTATTGGGCTAAGCGGCATCGCAAAGCGCATGAAATGACGAGTGAAATGCACTATTAAACTTCTTGGGTAGGGCGAACAAAGACCCGATTAGATCATTTTACATTAAGGTTAATATGAGAATTCAGCGAAATTCTATCACATTTGTTCAATTTACATCGCTCCTATTTCAGATAGCGACTTGTGCTAAGTGGCATCTCAAAGCGCAAGAATTGGCGAGTAAAATGCACTATTAAGCTTCTAGGGTAGGGCAAACAGAGACCCCATTAGATCATTTTATATTATGGTTAATTTAAGAATTCAGCGAAATTCTATCACATTTGTTCAATTTACGTCGCTCCTATTTCAGATAGCGTATTGGGCTAAGCGGCATCTCAAAGCGCATGAAATGGCGAGTAAAGTGCACTATTAAACTTCTAGGGTAAGGCAATCAGAGACCCGATTAGATCATTTTATATTTTGGTTAATAAATGAATTCATCGAAATTCTATCACATTTGTTCTATTAAACTTCTTGGGTAGGGCGAACAGAGACCCGATTAGGTCATTTCATATTATGGTTAATTTAAGAATTCAGCGAAATTCTATCACATTTGTTCAATTTACATCGCTCCTATTTCAAATAGCGTATTAGGCTAAGCGGCATCTCCATGCGCATGAAATGGCGAGTAAAATGCACTATTAAACTTCTAGGATAAGGCAAATGGAGACCCGATTAGACCATTTTATATTACGGTTAATATAAGAATTCAGCGTTATTCTATCACATTTGTTCAACTTACGTCGCTCCTATTTCAGATAGCGTACTCGGATAGGCGGCATCTTAAAGCGCGTGGAAAGGCGAGTAAAATGCACTATTAAACTTCGAGGGTAATGCAAACAGAGACCCGATTAGATCATTTTATATTACGGTTAATATAAGATTTCAGGGAAATTCTATCACATTTGTTCAATTTACATCGCTCCTATTTCAAATAGCGTATTGGGCTAAGCGGCATCTCAAAGCGCATGGAATGACGAGTAAAATGCACTAATAAACTTCTAGGATAAGGCAAACGGAGATCCGATTAAACCATTTTATATAAACGGTTAATATAAGAATTCAGCGTAATTCTATCACATTTGTTCAATTTACGTCGTTCCTATTTCAGATAGCATACTGGGCTAGGCGGCATCTTAAAGCGCGTGGAATGGCGAGTAAAATGCACTATTAAACTTCTATAATAGGGCAATCAGAGACCCGATTAGATCATTTTATATTTTGGTTAATATAAGGATTCAGCGTAATTCTATCACATTTGTTCAATTCACGTCGCTCCTATTTCAGATAGCGTATTGGGCTAAGCGGCATCTCAAAGCGCATGGGATGGCGAGTAAAATGCACTATTAAACTTCTAGGGTAAGGCAAACAGAGACCCGATTAGATCATTTTATATTACGGTTAATATAAGAATTCAGCGTAATTCTATCACATTTGTTCAACATACGTCGCTCCTATTTCAGATAGTGTACTGGGCTCGGCGGCATCTTAAAACGCGTGGAAGGGCGAGTAAAATGCACTACTAAACTTCTATGGTAGGGCAATCAGAGTCCCGTTTAGATCATTTTATGTATTGTTTAATATAAGATTTCAGGGAAATTCTATCACATTTGTTCAATTTACGTCGCTCCTATTTCAGATAGCGTATTGGGCTAAGCGGCATCTCAAAGCGCATGGAATGGCGAGTGAAATGCACTATTAAACTTCTAGGGTAGGGCGAACAGACACCCGAATAGATCATTTTATATTACGGTTAATATAAGAATTCAGCGTAATTCTATCACATTTGTTCAACTAACGTCGCTCCTATTTCAGATAGTGTACTGGGCTAGGCGGCATCTTAAAGCACGTGGAAGGGCGAGTAAAATGCACTACTAAACGTCTATGATAGGGCAATCAGAGTCCCGCTTAGATCATTTTATATTTTCTTTAATATAAGATTTCAGGGAAATTCTATCACATTTGTTCAATTTACGTCGCTCCTATTTCAGATAGCTATTGCGCTAAGCGGCATCTCAAAGCGCATGAAATGACGAGAGAAATGCACTATTAAACTTCTTGGGTAGGGCGAACAGAGACCCGATTACATCATTTTATATTACGGTTAATTTAAGAATTCAGCAAAATTCTATCACATTTGTTCAATTTACATCGCTCCTACTTCAGATAGCGTAATGGGCTAAGCGGCATCTCAAAGCGCATGGAATGACGAGTAAAATGCACTAATAAACTTCTAGGATAAGGCAAACGGAGATCCGATTAGACCATTTTATATTACGGTTAATATAAGAATTCAGCGTTATTCTATCACATTTGTTCAACTTACGTCGCTTATATTTCAGATAGCGTACTCGGATAGGCGGCATCTTAAAGCGCGTGGAAAGGCGAGTAAAATGCACTATTAAACTTCGAGGGTAATGCAAACAGAGACCCGATTAGATCATTTTATATTACGGTTAATATAAGATTTCAGGGAAATTCTATCACATTTGTTCAACTTACGTCGCTTATATTTCAGATAGCGTACTCGGATAGGCGGCATTTTAAAGCGCGTGGAAAGGCGAGTAAAATGCACTATTAAACTTCGAGGGTAATGCAAACAGAGACCCGATTAGATCATTTTATATTACGGTTAATATAAGATTTCAGGGAACTTCTATCACATTTGTTCAATTTACGTCGCTCCTATTTCAGATAGTGTACTGGGCTAGGCGGCATCTTAAAGCGCACGAAAGGTCGAGTAAAATGCACTATTAAACTTCTAGGGTAGGGCAAACAGAGACCCCATTAGATCATTTTATATTTTGGTTAATATAAGAATTCAGCGAAATTCTATTACATTTGTTCAATTTACGTCGCTCCTATTTCAGATAGTGTACTGGGCTAGGCGGCATCTTAAAGCGCGTGGAAGGGCGAGTAAAATGCACTACTAAACTTCTATCATAGGGCAATCAGAGTCCCGTTTAGATCATTTTATATTTTCTTTAATATAAGATTTCAGGGAAATTCTATCACATTTGTTCAATTTACGTCGCTCCTATTTCAGATAGCTATTGGGCTAAGCGGCATCTCAAAGCGCATGAAATGACGAGTGAAATGCACTATTAAACTTCTTGGGTAGGGCGAACAGAGACCCGATTACATCATTTTATATTTTGGTTAACATAAGAATTCAGCGAAATTCTATCACATTTGTTCAATTTACGTCGCTCCTATTTCAGACAGCTTATTGGGCTAAGCGGCATCTCAAAGCGCATGAAATGACGAGTAAAATGCACTATTAAACTTCTAGGGTAGGGCAATCAGAGACCCGATTAGATCATTTTATATTATGGTTAATTTAAGAATTCAGCAAAATTCTATCACGTTTGTTCAATTTACGTCGTTCCTATTTCAGATAGCATACTGGGCTAGGCGGCATCTTAGAGCGCGTGGAATTGCGAGTAAAATGCACTATTAATCTTCTATGATAGGGCAATCAGAGACCCGATTAGATAATTTTATATTTTGGTTAATATAAGAATTCAGCGAAATTCTATCACATTTGTTCAATTTACGTCGCTCCTATTTCAGATAGCGTATTGGGCTAAGCGGCATCTCAAAGCGCATGAAATGGCGAGTGAAATGCAATACTAAACTTCTAGGATAAGGCAAACAGAGACCCGATTAGTTCATTTTATATTTTGGTTAATATAAGAATTCAGCGAAATTCTATCACATTCGTTCAATTTACGTCGCTCATATTTCAGATAGCCTACTGGGCTAAGCGGCATCTCAAAGCGCATGAAATGGCGAGCAAAATGCACTATTAAACTTGTAGGGTAGGGCAATCAGTGACCCGATTAGATCATTTTATATTATAGTTAATTTAAGATTTCAGCGAAATTCTATCACATTTGTTCAATTTACGTCGCTCCTATTTCAGATAGCGTATTGGGCTAAGCGGCATCTCAAAGCGCATGAAATGGCGAGTAAAATGCAATACTAAACTTCTAGGATAAGGCAAACAGGGACCCGATTAGATCATTTTATATTACGGTTAATATAAGAATTCAGCGTAATTCTATCACATTTGTTCAACTTACGTCGCTCCTAATTTAGATAGCGTACTGGGCTAGGCGGCATCTTAAAGCGCGTGGAATGGCGAGTAAAATGCACTGCTAAACTTCTATGATAGGGCAAACAGAGACCCGATTAGATCATTTTATATTTTGTTTAATATAAGATTTCAGGGAAATTCTATCACATTTGTTCAATTTACGTCGCTCCTATTTCAGATAGCGTACTGGGCTAGGCGGCATCTTAAAGCGCGTGGAATGGCGAGTAGAATGCACTACTAAACTTCTATGATAGGGCAATCAGAGACCCGATTAGATCATTTTATATTTTGTTTAATATAAGATTTCAGGGAAATTCTATCACATTTGTTCAATTTACGTCGCTCCTATTTCAGATAGCGTATTGGGCGAAGCGGCATCTCAAAGCGCATGAAAGGGCGAGTGAAATGCACTATAAGACTTCTATGGTAGGGCGAACAGAGACCCGATTAGTTCATTTTACATTGAGGTTAATATAAGAATTCACGGAAATTCTATCACATTTGTTCAATTTACGTCGCTCCTATTTCAGATATCGTATTGGGCTAAGCGGCATCTCAAAGCGCATGAAATGGCGAGTAAAATGCACTATCAAACTTCTATGATAGGGCAAACATAGGCCCGATTACATCATTTTATATTACGGTTAATATAAGAATTCAGCGTAATTCTATCACATTTGTTCAACTTACGTAGCTCCTATTTCAGATACCGTACTGGGCTAGGCGGCATCATAAAGCGCGTGGAATGGCGAGTAAAATGCACTACTAAACTTCTATGTTAGGGCAATCAGAGACCCGATTAGATCATTTTATATTTTGTTTAATATAAGATTTAGGGAAATTCTATCGCATTTGTTCAATTTACGTCGCTCCTATTTCAGATAGCGTATTCGGCTAAGCGGCATCTCAAAGCGCATGAAATGGCGAATAAAGTGCACTCTTAAACTTCTAGGCTAGGGCGAACAGAGACCCGATCAGATCATTTTACATTATGGTTCATAAAAGAATTCAGCGAAATTCTATCACATTTGTTCAACTTACGTCGCTCCCATTTCAGATAGCGTATTGGGCTATGCGGCATCTCAAAGCGCATGAAATGGAGAGTAAAATGCACTATTAGATTTCTATGGTGGGGCGTACAGAGAACCGATTAGATCATTTTATATTATGGTTAATTTAAGAATTGAGCGAAATTCTATCACATTTGTTCAACTTACGTCGCTCCTAATTTAGATAGCGTACTGGGCTAGGCGGTTTCTTAAAGCGCGTGGAATGGTGAGTAAAATGCACTGCTAAACTTCTATGATAGGGCAATCAGAGACCCGATTAGATCATTTTATATTTTGTTTAATATAAGATTTCAGGGAAATTCTATCACATTTATTTAATTTACGTCGCTCCTATTTCAGATAGCGTACTGGGCGAAGCGGGCATCTCAAAGCGCATGAAATGGCGACTAAAATGCACTATTAAACTTCTAGGGTAGGGAAAGCAGAGACCCGATTAGATCATTTTATCTTATGCTTAATTTAAGAATTCAGCAAAATTCTATCACATTCGTTCAATTTAGGTTGCTCCTATTTCAGATAGCGTACTGGGATAGGCGGCATCTTAAAGCGCGTGGAATGCCGAGTAAAATCCACTATTAAACTTCTAGGCTAGGACGAACAGAGACCAGATTAGATCATTTTACATTCTGGTTAATAAAATAATTCAGCGAAATTCTATCACATTTGTTCAACTTTCGTCGCTCATATTTCAGATAGCGTATTGGGCTAAGCGGCATCTCAAAGCGCATGAAATGGCGAGTAAAATGCACTATTAAACTTCTAGGGGTAGGGCAATCAGTGACCCGATTATATCATTTTATATTATAGTTAATTTAAGAATTCAGCGAAATTCTATCACATTTGTTCAATTTACGTCGCTCCTATTTCAGATAGCGTATTGGGCTAAGCGGCATCTCAAAGCGCATGAAATGGCGAGTAAAACGCAATACTAAACTTCTAGGATAAGGCAAACAGAGACCCGATTAGATCATTTTATATTACGGTTAATATAAGAATTCAGCGTAATTCTATCACATTTGTTCAATTTACGTCGCTGCTATTCCAGATAGCTTATTGTGCTTAGCGGCATCTCAAAGCGCATGAAATGACGAGTGAAATGCACTATTAAACTTCTAGGGTAGGGCAAACAGGGACCCGATTAGATCATTTTACATTATGGTTAATGTAAGAATTCAGCGAAATTCTATCACATTTGTTCAATTTTCGTCGCTCCTATTTCAGATAGCTTATTGGGCTAAGCGGCATCTCAAAGCGCATGAAATGACGAGTGAAATGCACTATTAAACTTCTAGGGTAGGGCAAACAGGGACCCGATTATATCATTTTACATTATGGTTAATGTAAGAATTCAGCGAAATTCTATCACATTTGTTCAATTTTCGTCGCTCCTATTTCAGATAGCTTATTGGGCTTAGCGGCATCTCAAAATCGCATGAAGTGTCGAGTGAAATGCCCTATTAAACTTCTAGGGTAGGACAAGCAGTGACCCGATTAGATCATTTTATATTATGGTTAATTTAAGAATTCAGCAAAATTCTATCACATTTGTTCAATTTAGGTCGCTCCTATTTCAGATAGCGTACTGGGCTAGGCGGCATCTTAATGCGCGTGGAATGGCGAGTAACATCAACTATTAAACTTCTAGGCTAGGGCGAACAGAGACACGATTAGATCATTTTACATTATGGTTAATAAAAGAATTCAGCGAAATTCTATCACATTTGTTCAACTTACGTCGCTCCTATTTCAGATAGCGTATTGGGCTAAGCGGCATCTCAAAGCGCATGAAATGGCGAGTAAAATGCACTATTAAACTTCTAGGGTAGGGCAAACAGAGACCGGATTAGATCATTTTATATTACGGATAATATAAGAATTCAGCGTAATTCTATCACATTTGTTCAACTTATGCCGCACCTGCTTGAGATAGCGTACTGGGCTAGGCGGCATCTTAAAGCGCGTGGAAGGTCGAGTAAAATGCACTACTAAACTTCTATGATAGGGCAATCAGAGTCCCGTTTAGATCATTTTATATTTTCTTTAATATAAGATTTCAGGGAAATTCTATCACATTTGTTCAATTTACGTCGCTCCTATTTCAGATAGCTATCGGGCTAAGCGGCATCTCAAAGCGCATGAAATGACGAGTGAAATGCACTATTAAACTTCTTGGGTAGGGCGAACAGAGACCCGATTACATCATTTTATATTTTGGTTAACATAAGAATTCAGCGAAATTCTATCACATTTGTTCAATTTACGTCGCTCCTATTTCAGACAGCTTATTGGGCTAAGCGGCATCTCAAAGCGCATGAAATGACGAGTAAAATGCACTATTAAACTTCTAGGGTAGGGCAATCACAGACCCGATTAGATCATTTTATATTATGGTTAATTTAAGAATTCAGCAAAATTCTATCACGTTTGTTCAATTTACGTCGTTCCTATTTCAGATAGCATACTGGGCTAGGCGGCATCTTAGAGCGCGTGGAATTGCGAGTAAAATGCACTATTAATCTTCTATGATAGGGCAATCAGAGACCCGATTAGATCATTTTATATTTTGGTTAATATAAGAATTTAGCGTAATTCTATCACATTTGTTCAATTTACGTCGCTCCTATATCAGATAGCATATTGGGCTAAGCGGCATCTCAAAGCGCATGAAATGGCGAGTAAAATGCACTATTAAACTTCTAGGGTAAGGCAAACAGAGACCCGATTAGATCATTTTATATTTTGGTTAATATAAGAATCCAGCGAAATTCTATCACATTTGTTCAATTTACGTCGCTCCTATTTCAGATAGCGTATTGGGCTAAGAGGCATCTCAAAGCGCATGGAATGGCGAGTGAAATGCACTATTAAACTTCTAGGGTAGGGCGAACAGAGGCCCGAATAGATCATTTTATATTACGGTTAATATAAGAATTCAGCGTAATTCTATCACATTTGTTCAACTAACGTCGCTCCTATTTCAGATAGCGTACTGCGCTAGGCGGCATCTTAAAGCGCGTGGAACGGCGAGTAAAATGCACTACAAAACTTCTATGATAGGGCAATCAGAGTTCCGAATAGATCATTTTATATTTTGTTTACTATAACATTTCAGGGAAATTCTATCACATTTGTTCAATTTACGTCGCTCCTATTTCAGATAGCGTATTGGGCTAAGCGGCATCTCCAAGCGCAAGAAATGGCGAGTAAACTGCACTATTAAGCTTCTAGGGTTGGGCACATAGAGACCCGATTAGATCATTTTATATTATGGTTAATTTAAGAATTCAGCGAAATCCTATCACATTTGTTCATTTTACGTCGCTCCTATTTCAGATAGCGTATTGGGCTAAGCGGCATTTCAAAGCGCATGAAATGGCGAGTAAAATGCACTATTAAACTTCTAGGGCATGGCGAACAGAGACCCGATTAGATCATTTTACATTAAGGTTAATATAAGTATTCAGGGAACTTCTATCACATTTGTTCAATTTACGTCGCTCCTATTTCAGACAGCGTATTGGGCTAAGCGGCATCTCAAAGCGTACGAAAGGGCGAGTAAAATGCACTATTCAACTTCTAGGGTAGGGCAAACAGAGACCCCATTAGATCATTTTATATTTTGGTTAATATAAGAATTCAGCGAAATTCTATCACATTTGCTCAATTTACGTCGCTCCAATTTCAGATAGTGTACTGGGCTAGGCGGCATCTTAAAGCGCGTGGAAGGGCGAGTAAAATGCACTACTAAACTTCTATGATAGGGCAGTCAGAGTCCCGTTTAGATCATTTTATATTTTCTTTAATATAAGATTTCAGGGAAATTCTATCACATTTGTTCAATTTACGTCGCTCCTATTTCAGATAGCTATCGGGCTAAGCGGCATCTCAAAGCGCATGAAATGACGAGTGAAATGCACTATTAAACTTCTTGGGTAGGGCGAACAGAGACCCGATTACATCATTTTATATTTTGGTTAACATAAGAATTCAGCGAAATTCTATCACATTTGTTCAATTTACGTCGCTCCTATTTCAGACAGCTTATTGGGCTAAGCGGCATCTCAAAGCGCATGAAATGACGAGTAAAATGCACTATTAAACTTCTAGGGTAGGGCAATCACAGACCCGATTAGATCATTTTATATTATGGTTAATTTAAGAATTCAGCAAAATTCTATCACGTTTGTTCAATTTACGTCGTTCCTATTTCAGATAGCATACTGGGCTAGGCGGCATCTTAGAGCGCGTGGAATTGCGAGTAAAATGCACTATTAATCTTCTATGATAGGGCAATCAGAGACCCGATTAGATCATTTTATATTTTGGTTAATATAAGAATTCAGCGTAATTCTATCACATTTGTTCAATTTACGTCGCTCCTATATCAGATAGCATATTGGGCTAAGCGGCATCTCAAAGCGCATGAAATGGCGAGTAAAATGCACTATTAAACTTCAAGGGTAAGGCAAACAGAGACCCGATTAGATCATTTTATATTTTGGTTAATATAAGAATCCAGCGAAATTCTATCACATTTGTTCAATTTACGTCGCTCCTATTTCAGATAGCGTATTGGGCTAAGAGGCATCTCAAAGCGCATGGAATGGCGAGTGAAATGCACTATTAAACTTCTAGGGTAGGGCGAACAGAGACCCGAATAGATCATTTTATATTACGGTTAATATAAGAATTCAGCGTAATTCTATCACATTTGTTCAACTAACGTCGCTCCTATTTCAGATAGCGTACTGCGCTAGGCGGCATCTTAAAGCGCGTGGAACGGCGAGTAAAATGCACTACAAAACTTCTATGATAGGGCAATCAGAGTTCCGAATAGATCATTTTATATTTTGTTTACTATAACATTTCAGGGAAATTCTATCACATTTGTTCAATTTACGTCGCTCCTATTTCAGATAGCGTATTGGGCTAAGCGGCATCTCCAAGCGCAAGAAGTGGCGAGTAAACTGCACTATTAAGCTTCTAGGGTTGGGCACATAGAGACCCGATTAGATCATTTTATATTATGGTTAATTTAAGAATTCAGCGAAATCCTATCACATTTGTTCATTTTACGTCGCTCCTATTTCAGATAGCGTATTGGGCTAAGCGGCATTTCAAAGCGCATGAAATGGCGAGTAAAATGCACTATTAAACTTCTAGGGCATGGCGAACAGAGACCCGATTAGATCATTTTACATTAAGGTTAATATAAGTATTCAGGGAACTTCTATCACATTTGTTCAATTTACGTCGCTCCTATTTCAGACAGCTTATTGGGCTAAGCGGCAGCTCAAAGCGCATGAAATGGCGAGTAAAATGCACTATTAAACTTCTAGGGTAGGGCAAGCAGAGACCCGATTAGATCATTTTATATTATGGTTAATTTAAGAATTCAGCAAAATTCTATCACGTTTGTTCAATTTACGTCGTTCCTATTTCAGATAGCATACTGGGCTAGGCGGCATCTTAAAGCGCGTGGAACTGCGAGTAAAATGCACTATTAATCTTCTATGATAGGGCAATCAGAGACCCGATTAGATAATTTTATATTTTGGTTAATATAAGAATTCAGCGAAATTCTATCACATTTGTTCAATTTACGTCGCTCCTATTTCAGATAGCGTATTGGGCTAAGCGGCATCTCAAAGCGCATGAAATGGCGAGTGAAATGCAATACTAAACTTCTAGGATAAGGCAAACAGAGACCCGATTAGTTCATTTTATATTTTGGTTAATATAAGAATTCAGCGAAATTCTATCACATTCGTTCAATTTACGTCGCTCATATTTCAGATAGCCTACTGGGCTAAGCGGCATCTCAAAGCGCATGAAATGGCGAGCAAAATGCACTATTAAACTTGTAGGGTAGGGCAATCAGTGACCCGATTAGATCATTTTATATTATAGTTAATTTAAGATTTCAGCGAAATTCTATCACATTTGTTCAATTTACGTCGCTCCTATTTCAGATAGCGTATTGGGCTAAGCGGCATCTCAAAGCGCATGAAATGGCGAGTAAAATGCAATACTAAACTTCTAGGATAAGGCAAACAGGGACCCGATTAGATCATTTTATATTACGGTTAATATAAGAATTCAGCGTAATTCTATCACATTTGTTCAACTTACGTCGCTCCTAATTTAGATAGCGTACTGGGCTAGGCGGCATCTTAAAGCGCGTGGAATGGCGAGTAAAATGCACTGCTAAACTTCTATGATAGGGCAAACAGAGACCCGATTAGATCATTTTATATTTTGTTTAATATACCATTTCAGGGAAATTCTATCACATTTGTTCAATTTACGTCGCTCCTATTTCAGATAGCGTACTGGGCTAGGCGGCATCTTAAAGCGCGTGGAATGGCGAGTAGAATGCACTACTAAACTTCTATGATAGGGCAATCAGAGACCCGATTAGATCATTTTATATTTTGTTTAATATAAGATTTCAGGGAAATTCTATCACATTTGTTCAATTTACGTCGCTCCTATTTCAGATAGCGTATTGGGCGAAGCGGCATCTCAAAGCGCATGAAAGGGCGAGTGAAATGCACTATAAGACTTCTATGGTAGGGCGAACAGAGACCCGATTAGTTCATTTTACATTGAGGTTAATATAAGAATTCACGGAAATTCTATCACATTTGTTCAATTTACGTCGCTCCTATTTCAGATATCGTATTGGGCTAAGCGGCATCTCAAAGCGCATGAAATGGCGAGTAAAATGCACTATCAAACTTCTATGATAGGGCAAACATAGGCCCGATTACATCATTTTATATTACGGTTAATATAAGAATTCAGCGTAATTCTATCACATTTGTTCAACTTACGTAGCTCCTATTTCAGATACCGTACTGGGCTAGGCGGCATCATAAAGCGCGTGGAATGGCGAGTAAAATGCACTACTAAACTTCTATGTTAGGGCAATCAGAGACCCGATTAGATCATTTTATATTTTGTTTAATATAAGATTTAGGGAAATTCTATCGCATTTGTTCAATTTACGTCGCTCCTATTTCAGATAGCGTATTCGGCTAAGCGGCATCTCAAAGCGCATGAAATGGCGAATAAAGTGCACTCTTAAACTTCTAGGCTAGGGCGAACAGAGACCCGATCAGATCATTTTACATTATGGTTCATAAAAGAATTCAGCGAAATTCTATCACATTTGTTCAACTTACGTCGCTCCCATTTCAGATAGCGTATTGGGCTATGCGGCATCTCAAAGCGCATGAAATGGAGAGTAAAATGCACTATTAGATTTCTATGGTAGGGCGTACAGAGAACCGATTAGATCATTTTATATTATGGTTAATTTAAGAATTGAGCGAAATTCTATCACATTTGTTCAACTTACGTCGCTCCTAATTTAGATAGCGTACTGGGCTAGGCGGTTTCTTAAAGCGCGTGGAATGGTGAGTAAAATGCACTGCTAAACTTCTATGATAGGGCAATCAGAGACCCGATTAGATCATTTTATATTTTGTTTAATATAAGATTTCAGGGAAATTCTATCACATTTATTTAATTTACGTCGCTCCTATTTCAGATAGCGTATTGGGCGAAGCGGCATCTCAAAGCGCATGAAATGGCGACTAAAATGCACTATTAAACTTCTAGGGTAGGGAAAGCAGAGACCCGATTAGATCATTTTATCTTATGCTTAATTTAAGAATTCAGCAAAATTCTATCACATTCGTTCAATTTAGGTTGCTCCTATTTCAGATAGCGTACTGGGATAGGCGGCATCTTAAAGCGCGTGGAATGCCGAGTAAAATCCACTATTAAACTTCTAGGCTAGGACGAACAGAGACCAGATTAGATCATTTTACATTCTGGTTAATAAAATAATTCAGCGAAATTCTATCACATTTGTTCAACTTTCGTCGCTCATATTTCAGATAGCGTATTGGGCTAAGCGGCATCTCAAAGCGCATGAAATGGCGAGTAAAATGCACTATTAAACTTCTAGGGTAGGGCAATCAGTGACCCGATTATATCATTTTATATTATAGTTAATTTAAGAATTCAGCGAAATTCTATCACATTTGTTCAATTTACGTCGCTCCTATTTCAGATAGCGTATTGGGCTAAGCGGCATCTCAAAGCGCATGAAATGGCGAGTAAAACGCAATACTAAACTTCTAGGATAAGGCAAACAGAGACCCGATTAGATCATTTTATATTACGGTTAATATAAGAATTCAGCGTAATTCTATCACATTTGTTCAATTTACGTCGCTGCTATTCCAGATAGCTTATTGTGCTTAGCGGCATCTCAAAGCGCATGAAATGACGAGTGAAATGCACTATTAAACTTCTAGGGTAGGGCAAACAGGGACCCGATTATATCATTTTACATTATGGTTAATGTAAGAATTCAGCGAAATTCTATCACATTTGTTCAATTTTCGTCGCTCCTATTTCAGATAGCTTATTGGGCTTAGCGGCATCTCAAAGCGCATGAAATGACGAGTGAAATGCACTATTAAACTTCTAGGGTAGGGCAAACAGGGACCCGATTATATCATTTTACATTATGGTTAATGTAAGAATTCAGCGAAATTCTATCACATTTGTTCAATTTTCGTCGCTCCTATTTCAGATAGCTTATTGGGCTTAGCGGCATCTCAAAGCGCATGAAGTGTCGAGTGAAATGCCCTATTAAACTTCTAGGGTAGGACAAGCAGTGACCCGATTAGATCATTTTATATTATGGTTAATTTAAGAATTCAGCAAAATTCTATCACATTTGTTCAATTTAGGTCGCTCCTATTTCAGATAGCGTACTGGGCTAGGCGGCATCTTAATGCGCGTGGAATGGCGAGTAACATCAACTATTAAACTTCTAGGCTAGGGCGAACAGAGACACGATTAGATCATTTTACATTATGGTTAATAAAAGAATTCAGCGAAATTCTATCACATTTGTTCAACTTACGTCGCTCCTATTTCAGATAGCGTATTGGGCTAAGCGGCATCTCAAAGCGCATGAAATGGCGAGTAAAATGCACTATTAAACTTCTAGGGTAGGGCAAACAGAGACCGGATTAGATCATTTTATATTACGGTTAATATAAGAATTCAGCGTAATTCTATCACATTTGTTCAACTTATGCCGCACCTGCTTGAGATAGCGTACTGGGCTAGGCGGCATCTTAAAGCGCGTGGAAGGTCGAGTAAAATGCACTACTAAACTTCTATGATAGGGCAATCAGAGTCCCGTTTAGATCATTTTATATTTTCTTTAATATAAGATTTCAGGGAAATTCTATCACATTTGTTCAATTTACGTCGCTCCTATTTCAGATAGCTATCGGGCTAAGCGGCATCTCAAAGCGCATGAAATGACGAGTGAAATGCACTATTAAACTTCTTGGGTAGGGCAAACAGAGACCCGATTACATCATTTTATATTTTGGTTAACATAAGAATTCAGCGAAATTCTATCACATTTGTTCAATTTACGTCGCTCCTATTTCAGACAGCTTATTGGGCTAAGCGGCATCTCAAAGCGCATGAAATGACGAGTAAAATGCACTATTAAACTTCTAGGGTAGGGCAATCACAGACCCGATTAGATCATTTTATATTATGGTTAATTTAAGAATTCAGCAAAATTCTATCACGTTTGTTCAATTTACGTCGTTCCTATTTCAGATAGCATACTGGGCTAGGCGGCATCTTAGAGCGCGTGGAATTGCGAGTAAAATGCACTATTAATCTTCTATGATAGGGCAATCAGAGACCCGATTAGATCATTTTATATTTTGGTTAATATAAGAATTTAGCGTAATTCTATCACATTTGTTCAATTTACGTCGCTCCTATATCAGATAGCATATTGGGCTAAGCGGCATCTCAAAGCGCATGAAATGGCGAGTAAAATGCACTATTAAACTTCTAGTGTAAGGCAAACAGAGACCCGATTAGATCATTTTATATTTTGGTTAATATAAGAATCCAGCGAAATTCTATCACATTTGTTCAATTTACGTCGCTCCTATTTCAGATAGCGTATTGGGCTAAGAGGCATCTCAAAGCGCATGGAATGGCGAGTGAAATGCACTATTAAACTTCTAGGGTAGGGCGAACAGAGGCCCGAATAGATCATTTTATATTACGGTTAATATAAGAATTCAGCGTAATTCTATCACATTTGTTCAACTAACGTCGCTCCTATTTCAGATAGCGTACTGCGCTAGGCGGCATCTTAAAGCGCGTGGAACGGCGAGTAAAATGCACTACAAAACTTCTATGATAGGGCAATCAGAGTTCCGAATAGATCATTTTATATTTTGTTTACTATAACATTTCAGGGAAATTCTATCACATTTGTTCAATTTACGTCGCTCCTATTTCAGATAGCGTATTGGGCTAAGCGGCATCTCCAAGCGCAAGAAATGGCGAGTAAACTGCACTATTAAGCTTCTAGGGTTGGGCACATAGAGACCCGATTAGATCATTTTATATTATGGTTAATTTAAGAATTCAGCGAAATCCTATCACATTTGTTCATTTTACGTCGCTCCTATTTCAGATAGCGTATTGGGCTAAGCGGCATTTCAAAGCGCATGAAATGGCGAGTAAAATGCACTATTAAACTTCTAGGGCATGGCGAACAGAGACCCGATTAGATCATTTTACATTAAGGTTAATATAAGTATTCAGGGAACTTCTATCACATTTGTTCAATTTACGTCGCTCCTATTTCAGACAGCGTATTGGGCTAAGCGGCATCTCAAAGCGTACGAAAGGGCGAGTAAAATGCACTATTCAACTTCTAGGGTAGGGCAAACAGAGACCCCATTAGATCATTTTATATTTTGGTTAATATAAGAATTCAGCGAAATTCTATCACATTTGCTCAATTTACGTCGCTCCTATTTCAGATAGTGTACTGGGCTAGGCGGCATCTTAAAGCGCGTGGAAGGGCGAGTAAAATGCACTACTAAACTTCTATGATAGGGCAATCAGAGTCCCGTTTAGATCATTTTATATTTTCTTTAATATAAGATTTCAGGGAAATTCTATCACATTTGTTCAATTTACGTCGCTCCTATTTCAGATAGCTATCGGGCTAAGCGGCATCTCAAAGCGCATGAAATGACGAGTGAAATGCACTATTAAACTTCTTGGGTAGGGCGAACAGAGACCCGATTACATCATTTTATATTTTGGTTAACATAAGAATTCAGCGAAATTCTATCACATTTGTTCAATTTACGTCGCTCCTATTTCAGACAGCTTATTGGGCTAAGCGGCATCACAAAGCGCATGAAATGACGAGTAAAATGCACTATTAAACTTCTAGGGTAGGGCAATCACAGACCCGATTAGATCATTTTATATTATGGTTAATTTAAGAATTCAGCAAAATTCTATCACGTTTGTTCAATTTACGTCGTTCCTATTTCAGATAGCATACTGGGCTAGGCGGCATCTTAGAGCGCGTGGAATTGCGAGTAAAATGCACTATTAATCTTCTATGATAGGGCAATCAGAGACCCGATTAGATCATTTTATATTTTGGTTAATATAAGAATTCAGCGTAATTCTATCACATTTGTTCAATTTACGTCGCTCCTATATCAGATAGCATATTGGGCTAAGCGGCATCTCAAAGCGCATGAAATGGCGAGTAAAATGCACTATTAAACTTCTAGGGTAAGGCAAACAGAGACCCGATTAGATCATTTTATATTTTGGTTAATATAAGAATCCAGCGAAATTCTATCACATTTGTTCAATTTACGTCGCTCCTATTTCAGATAGCGTATTGGGCTAAGAGGCATCTCAAAGCGCATGGAATGGCGAGTGAAATGCACTATTAAACTTCTAGGGTAGGGCGAACAGAGACCCGAATAGATCATTTTATATTACGGTTAATATAAGAATTCAGCGTAATTCTATCACATTTGTTCAACTAACGTCGCTCCTATTTCAGATAGCGTACTGCGCTAGGCGGCATCTTAAAGCGCGTGGAACGGCGAGTAAAATGCACTACAAAACTTCTATGATAGGGCAATCAGAGTTCCGAATAGATCATTTTATATTTTGTTTACTATAACATTTCAGGGAAATTCTATCACATTTGTTCAATTTACGTCGCTCCTATTTCAGATAGCGTATTGGGCTAAGCGGCATCTCCAAGCGCAAGAAGTGGCGAGTAAACTGCACTATTAAGCTTCTAGGGTTGGGCACATAGAGACCCGATTAGATCATTTTATATTATGGTTAATTTAAGAATTCAGCGAAATCCTATCACATTTGTTCATTTTACGTCGCTCCTATTTCAGATAGCGTATTGGGCTAAGCGGCATCTCAAAGCGCATGAAATGGCGAGTAAAATGCACTATTAAACTTCTAGGGCATGGCGAACAGAGACCCGATTAGATCATTTTACATTAAGGTTAATATAAGTATTCAGGGAACTTCTATCACATTTGTTCAATTTACGTCGCTCCTATTTCAGACAGCTTATTGGGCTAAGCGGCAGCTCAAAGCGCATGAAATGGCGAGTAAAATGCACTATTAAACTTCTAGGGTAGGGCAAGCAGAGACCCGATTAGATCATTTTATATTATGGTTAATTTAAGAATTCAGCAAAATTCTATCACGTTTGTTCAATTTACGTCGTTCCTATTTCAGATAGCATACTGGGCTATGCGGCATCTTAAAGCGCGTGGAACTGCGAGTAAAATGCACTATTAATCTTCTATGATAGGGCAATCAGAGACCCGATTAGATCATTTTATATTATGGTTAATATAAGAATTCAGCGTAATTCTATCACATTTGTTCAATTTACGTCGCTCCTATATCAGATAGCATATTGGGCTAAGCGGCATCTCAAAGCGCATGAAATGGCGAGTAAAATGCACTATTAAACTTCTAGGGTAAGGCAAACAGAGACCCGATTAGATCATTTTATATTACGGTTAATATAAGAATTCAGCGAAATTCTATCACATTTGTTCAATTTACGTCGCTCCTATTTCAGATAGCGTATTGGGCTATGCGGCATCTCAAAGCGCATGAAATGACGAGAGAAATGCACTATTAAACTTCTTGGGTAGGGCGAACAGAGACCCGATTACATCATTTTATAGTATGGTTACTTTAAGAATTCAGCAAAATTCTATCACATTTGTTCAATTTACGTCGCTCCTATTTCAGATAGCGTACTGGGCTACGCGGTATCTTAAAGCGCGTGGAATGGCGAGTAAAATTCACTATTAAACTTCTAGCATAAGGCAAACGGAGACCCGATTAGACCATTTTATCTTACGGTTAATATAAGAATTCAGCGTTATTCTATCACATTTGTTCAACTTACGTCGCTCCTATTTCAGAAAGCGTACTCGGATAGGCGGCATCTTAAAGCGCGTGGAATGGCGAGTAAAATGCACTATTAAACTTCTCGGGTAATGCAAACAGAGACCCGATTAGATCATTTTATATTACGGTTAATATAAGATTTCAGGGAATTTCTATCACATTTGTTCAATTTACGTCGCTCCTATTTCAGATAGCTATTGGGCTAAGCGGCATCTCAAAGCGCATGAAATGACGAGAGAAATGCACTATTAAACTTCTTGGGTAGGGCGAACAGAGACCCGATTACATCATTTTATATTATGGTTAATATAAGAATTCAGCGAAATTCTATCACATTTGTTCAATTTGCGTCGCTCCTATTTCAGATAGCGTATTGGGCTAAGCGGCATCTCAAAGCGCATGAAATGACGAATAAAATGCACTATTAAGCCTGTACGCTAGGGCGAACAGAGACCCGATTAGATCATTTAACATTATGGTAAATAAAAGAATTCAGCGAAATTCTATCACATTTGTTCAATTTACGTCGCTCCTATTTCAGATAGCGTACTGGGCTAGGCGGCATCTCAAAGCGCATGAAATGACGAGTAAAATGCTCTATTAAACTTCTAGGGTAGGGCAAACGGAGACCCGATTAGGTCATTTCATATTATGGTTAATTTAAGAATTCAGCGAAATTCTATCACATTTGTTCAAGTTACATCGCTCCTAATTCAGATAGCTTATTGGGCTAAGCGGCATCTCAAAGCGCATGAAATGGCGAGTAAAATGCACTATTAAACTTCTAGCATAAGGCAAACAGAGACCCGATTAGATCATTTTATATTACGGTTAATATAAGAATTCAGCGTAATTCTGTGACATTTGTTCAACTTACGTAGCTCCTATTTCAGATAGCGTGCTGGGCTAGGCGGCAACTTAAAGCGCGTGGAATGGCGAGTAAAATGCACTGTTAAACTTCTATGATAGGGCAATCAGAGACCCGATTAGATCATTTTATATTTTGGTTAATATAAGAATTCAGCGAAATTCTATCACATTTGTTCAATTTACGTCGCTCCTGTTTCAGATAGCTTATTGGGCTAAGCGGCATCTCAAAGCGCATGAAGTGGCGAGTAAAATGCACTATTAAACTTCTAGGGTAGGGCGAACAAAGACCCGATTAGATCATTTTACATTAAGGTTAATATAAGAATTCAGCGAAATTCTATCACATTTGTTCAATTTACATCGCTCCTATTTCAGATAGCGACTTGTGCTAAGCGGCATCTCAAAGCGCAAGAAATGGCGAGTAAAATGCACTATTAAACTTCTAGGGTAGGGCGAACAGACACCCAAATAGATCATTTTATATTACGGTTAATATAAGAATTCAGCGTAATTCTATCACATTTGTTCAACTAACGTCGCTCCTATTTCAGATAGCGTACTGGGCTAGGCGGCATCTTAAAGCGCGTGGAAGGGCGAGTAAAATGCACTTCTAAACTTCTATGATAGGGCAATGAGAGTTCCGAATAGATCATTTTATATTTTGTTTACTATAACATTTCAGGGAAATTCTATCACATTTGTTCAATTTACGTCGCTCCTATTTCAGATAGCGTATTGGGCTAAGCGGCATCTCAAAGCGCAAGAAATGGCGAGTAAAATGCACTATTAAGCTTCTAGGGTGGGGCACATAGAGACCCGATTAGATCATTTTATATTATGGTTAATTTAAGAATTCAGCGAAATCCTATCACATTTGTTCATTTTACGTCGCTCCTATTACAGATAGCGTATTGGGCTAAGGGGCATCTCAAAGCGCAAGAAATGGCGAGTAAAATGCACTATTACACTTTTAGGGTAGGGCAAACAGAGACCCCATTAGAGCATTTTATATTTTGGTTAATATAAGAATTCAGCGAAATTCTATCACATTTTTTTAATTTACGTCGCTCCTATTTCAGATAGTGTACTGGGCTAGGCGGCATCTTAAAGCGCGTGGAAGGGCGAGTAAAATGCACTACTAAACGTCTATGATAGGGCAATCAGAGTCCCGTTTAGATCATTTTATATTTTCTTTAATATATGATTTCAGGGAAATTCTATCACATTTGTTCAATTTACGTCGCTCCTATTTCAGATAGCTATTGGGCTAAGCGGCATCTCAAAGCGCATGAAATGACGAGAGAATTGCACTATTACACTTCTTGCGTAGGGCGAACAGAGACCCGATTACATCATTTTATATTATGGTCAATTTAAGAATTCAGCAAAATTCTATCACATTTGTTCAATTTACATCGCTCCTATTTCAGATAGCGTATTGGGCTAAGCGGCATCTCAAAGCGCATGGAATGACGAGTAAAATGCACTAATAAACTTCTAGGATAAGGCAAACGGAGATCCGATTAGACCATTTTATATTACGGTTAATATAAGAATTCAGCGTAATTCTATCACATTTGTTCAACTTACGTCCCTCCTATTTCAGGTAGCGTATTGGGCTAAGCGGCATCTCAAAGCGTATGAACTGACGAGAGAAATGCACTATTAAACTTCTTGGGTAGGGCGAACAGAGACCCGATTAGGTCATTTCATATTATGGTTAATTTAAGAATTCAGCGAAATTCTATCACATTTGTTCAATTTACATCGCTCCTATTTCAAATAGCGTATTGGGCTAAGCGGCATCTCAAAGCGCAAGAAATGGCGAGTAAAATGCACTATTAAGCTTCTAGGGTGGGGCACATAGAGACCCGATTAGATCATTTTATATTATGGTTAATATAAGAATTCAGCGAAGTTCTATCACATTTGTTTAATTTACGTCGCTCCTATTTCAGATAGCGTATTGGTCTAAGCGGCATCTCAAAGCGCATGAAATGGCGAGTAAAATGCACTATTAAACTTCTAGGGTACGGCAATCAGAGACCCGATTAGATCATTTTATATTTTGGTTAATATAAGAATTCAGCGAAATTCTATCACATTTGTTCAATTTACGTCGCTCCTATTTCAGATAGCGTATTGGGCTAAGCGGCATCTCAAAGCGCATGAAATGGCGAGTAAAATGCACTATTAAACTTCTAGGGTAGGGCAATCAGAGACCCGATTAGATCATTTTATATTTTGGTTAATATAAGAATTCAGCGAAATTCTATCACATTTGTTCAATTTACGTCGCTCCTATTTCAGATAGCGTATTGGGCTAAGCGGCATCTCACAGCGCACGAAAGGGCGAGTAAAATGCACTATCAAACTTCTAGGGTAGGGCAATCAGAGACCCGATAAGATCATTTCATATTTTGGTTAATATAAGAATTCAGCGAAATTCTATCACATTTGTTCAATTTACGTCGCTCCTATTTCAGATAGCGTATTGGGCTAAGCGGCATCTCAAAGCGCATGAAATGGCGAGTAAAATGCACTATTAAACTTCTAGGGTAGGGCAATCAGAGACCCGATTAGATCATTTTATATTTTGGTTAATAAATGAATTAATCCAAATTCTATCACATTTGTTCAATTTACATCGCTCCTATTTCAGATAGCGTACTGGGCTAAGCGGCATCTCAAAGCGCATGAAATGGCGAGTAAAATGCACTATTAAACTTCTAGGATAAGGCAAACGGAGACCCGATTAGATCATTTTATATTACGGTTAATATAAGAAATCAGCGTAATTCTGTCACATTTGTTCAACTTACGTAGCTCCTATTTCAGATAGCGTACTGGGCTAGGCGGCAACTTAAAGCACGTGGAATGGTGAGTAAAATGCACTATTAAACTTCTAGGGTAGGGCAATCAGAGACGCGATTAGATCATTTTATATTATGGTTAATATAAGAATTCAGCGAAGTTCTATCACATTTGTTTAATTTACGTCGCTCCTATTTCAGATAGCGTATTGGGCTAAGCGGCATCTCAAAGCGCATGAAATGGCGAGTAAAATGCACTATTAAACTTCTAGGGTAGGGCAATGAGAGACCCGATTAGATCATTTTATCTTTTGGTTAATATAAGAATTCAGCGAAATTCTATCACATTTGTTCAATTTACGTCGCTCCTATTTCAGATAGCGTATTGGGCTAAGCGGCATCTCAAAGCGCATGAAATGGCGAGTAAAATGCACTATTAAACTTCTAGGGTAGGGCAATCAGAGACCCGATTAGATCATTTTATATTTTGGTTAATATAAGAATTCAGCGAAATTCTATCACATTTGTTCAATTTACGTCGCTCCTATTTCAGATAGCGTATTGGGCTAAGCGGTATCTCAAAGCGCATGAAATGGCGAGTAAAATGCACTCTTAAACTTCTAGGATAAGGCAAACAGAGACCCGATTAGATCATTTTATATTACGGTTAACATAAGAATGCAGCGTAATTCTGTGACATTTGTTCAACTTACGTAGCTCCTATTTCAGATAGCGTACTGGGATAGGCGGCATCTTAAATCGCGTGGAATGGCGAGTAAAATGCACTATTAAACTTCTATGATAGGGCAATCAGAGACCCGATTAGATCATTTTATATTTTGGTTAATATAAGAATTCAGCGAAATTCTATCACATTTGTTCAATATACGTCGCTCCAATTTCAGATAGCTTATTTGGCTAAGCGGCATCGCAAAGCGCATGAAGTGACGAGTGAAATGCACTATTAAACTTCTTGGGTAGGGCGAACAAAGACCCGATTAGATCATTTTACATTAAGGTTAATATGAGAATTCAGCGAAATTCTATCACATTTGTTCAATTTACATCGCTCCTATTTCCGATAGCGACTTGTGCTAAGTGGCATCTCAAAGCGCAAGAATTGGCGAGTAAAATGCACTATTAAACTTCTAGGGTAGGGCAAACAGAGACCCCATTAGATCATTTTATATTATGGTTAATTTAAGAATTCAGCGAAATTCTATCACATTTGTTCAATTTACGTCGCTCCTATTTCAGATAGCGTATTGGGCTAAGCGGCATCTCAAAGCGCATGAAATGGCGAGTAAAGTGCACTATTAAACTTCTAGGGTAAGGCAATCAGAGACCCGATTAGATCATTTTATATTTTGGTTAATAAATGAATTCATCGAAATTCTATCACATTTGTTCAATTTACATCGCTCCTGTTTCAGATAGCGTACTGGGCTAAGCGGCATCTCAAAGCGCATGAAATGGCGAGTAAAATGCACTATTAAACTTCTAGGATAAGGCAAACGGAGACCCGATTAGATCATTTTATATTACGGTTAATATAAGAATTCAGCGTAATTTTGTGACATTTGTTCAACTTGCGTAGCTCCTATTTCAGATAGCGTGCTGGGCTAGGCGGCAACGTAAAGCGCGTGGAATGGCGAGTAAAATGCACTGTTAAACTTCTATGATAGGGCAATCAGAGACCCGATTAGATCATTTTATATTTTGGTTAATATAAGAATTCAGCGAAATTCTATCACATTTGTTCAATTTACGTCGCTCCCATCTCAGATAGCTTATTGGGCTAAGCGGCATCGCAAAGCGCATGAATTGACGAGTAAAATGCACTATTAAATTTCTAGGATAAGGCAAACAGAGACCCGATTAGATCATTTTATATTACGGTTAACATAAGAATGCAGCGTAATTCTGTGACATTTGTTCAACTTACGTAGCTCCTACTTCAGATAGCGTACTGGGCTAGGCGGCAACTTAAAGCGCGTGGAATGGCGAGTAAAATGCACTATTAAACTTCTATGATAGGGCAATCAGAGACCCGATTAGATCATTTTATATTTTGTTTAATATAAGAATCCAGCGAAATTCTATCACATTTGTTCAATTTACGTCGCTCCTATTTCAGATAGCGTATTGGGCTAAGCGGCATCTCACAGCGCACGAAAGGGCGAGTAAAATGCACTATTAAACTTCTAGGGTAGGGCAATCAGAGACCCGATAAGATCTTTTCATATTTTGGTTAATATAAGAATTCAGCGAAATTCTATCACATTTGTTCAATTTACGTCGCTCCTATTTCAGATAGCGTATTGGGCTAAGCGGCATCTCAAAGCGCATGGAATGGCGAGTGAAATGCACTATTAAACTTCTAGGGTAGGGCGAGCAGACACCCGAATAGATCATTTTATATTACGGTTAATATAAGAATTCAGCGTAATTCTATCACATTTGTTCAACTAACGTCGCTCCTATTTCAGATAGCGTACTGGGCTAGGCGGCATCTTAAAGCGCGTGAAAGGGCGAGTAAAATGCACTTCTAAACTTCTATGATAGGGCAGTCAGAGTTACGAATAGATCATTTTATATTTTGTTTACTATAACATTTCAGGGAAATTCTATCACATTTGTTCAATTTACGTCGCTCCTATTTCAGATAGCGTATTGGGCTAAGCGGCATCTCAAAGCGCAAGAAATGGCGAGTAAAATGCACTATTAAGCTTCTAGGGTTGGGCACATATAGACCCGATTAGATCATTTTATATTATGGTTAATTTAAGAATTCAGCGAAATCCTATCACATTTGTTCATTTTACGTCGCTCCTATTTCAGATAGCGTATTGGGCTAAGCGGCATCTCAAAGCGCAAGAAATGGCGAGTAAAATTTACTATTAAACTTCTAGGGTAGCGCAAACTGAGACCCCATTAGATCATTTTATATTTTGGTTAATATAAGAATTCAGCGAAATTCTATCGCATTTTTTCAATTCACGTCGCTCCTATTTCAGATAGTGTACTGGGCTAAGCGGCATCTCAAAGCGCATGAAATGGCGAGTAAAATGCACTATTAAACTTCTAGGGTAGGGCAATGAGAGACCCGATTAGATCATTTTATATTTTGGTTAATATAAGAATTCAGCGAAATTCTATCACATTTGTTCAATTTACGTCGCTCCTATTTCAGATAGCGTATTGGGCTAAGCGGCATCTCAAAGCGCATGAAATGGCGAGTAAAATGCACTATTAAACTTCTAGGGTAGGGCAATCAGAGACCCGATTAGATCATTTTATATTTTGGTTAATATAA
>CAKAJE020000454.1:0-53364 GCA_916610135.2 Macropis europaea | reverse complement strand
GCCAAATTCTATCACATTTGTTCAATTTACGTCGCTCCTATTTCAGATAGCGTACTGGGCTAGGCGGAATCTTAAAGCGCGTGGATTGGCGAGTAAAATGCACCATTAATCTTCTAGGGTAGGGCGAACAGAGACACGATTAGAACACTTTACATTAAGGTTAATATAAGAATTCTGCGAAAGTCGCTCACATTTGTTCAATTTACGTCGCTGATATTTCATATTGCGTATTGGGCTAAGCGGCATCTCAATGCGCATGAAATGGCGAGTAAAATGCACTATTAAACTTCTAGGATAAGGCAAACAGAGACCCGATTCGATCATTTTATATTACGCTTAATATAAGAATTCAGCGTAATTCTATCACATTTGTTCAACGTACGTCGCTCCTATTTCAGATAGCGTACTGGGCTAGGCGGCATCTTAAAGCGCACGAAATGGCGAGTAAAATGCTCTATTAAACTTCTATTATAGGGCTATCAGAGACCCGATTAGATCATTTTATATTTTGGTTAATATAAGAATCCAGCGAAATTCTATCACAATCGTTCAATTTCCGTCGCTCCTATTTCAGATAGCGTATTGGGCTATGCGCCGTCTCAATGCGCATGAAATGGCGAGTAAAATGCACTATTAAACTTCTAGGGTAGGGCAAACAGAGACCCGATTAGATCATTTTATATTATGGTTAATTTAAGAATTCAGCCGAATTCTATCACATTTGTTCAATTTACGTCGCTCCTATTTCAGATAGCGTACTGGGCTAGGCGGAATCTTAAAGCGCGTTGATTGGCGAGTAAAATGCACTATTAAACTTCTTGGATAAGGCAAACAGAGACCCGATTCGTGCATTTTATATTACCTTTAATATAAGAATTCAGCGTAATTCTATCACATTTGTTCAACGTACGTCGCTCCTATTTCAGATAGCGTACTGGGATAGGCGGCATCTTAAAGCGCGTGGAATGGCGGGTAAAATGCACTATTAAACTTATATGATAGGGCTATCAGAGACCCGATTAGATCATTTTATATTTTGGTTAATATAAGAATTCAGCGAAATTCTATCACATTTGTTCAACTTACGTCGCTCCTATTTCAGATAGCGTATTGGGCTAAGCGGCATCTCAAAGCGCATGAAATGACGAGTGAAATGCACTATTAATCTTCAAGGGTAGGGCGAACAGAGACCCGATTAGAACATTTTACATTAAGGTTAATATAAGAATTCAGCGAAATTCTCTCACATTTGTTCAATTTCCGTCGCTCCTATTTCAGATAGCTTATTGGGCAAAGCGGCACCTCAAAGCGCAAGAAATGACGAGTAAAATGCACTATTAAACTTCTAGGGTAGGGCAAACAGAGACCCGATTAGATCATTTTATGTTATGGTTAATTTAAGAATTCAGCCAAATTCTATCACATTTCTTCAATTTGCGTCGCTCCTATTTCAGATAGCGTACTGGGCTAGGCGGAATCTTAAAGCGCGTGGATTGGCGAGTAAAATGCACTATTAAACTTCTATGATAGGGCAATCAGAGACCCGATTAGATCATTTTATATTTTGGTTAATATAAGAATTCAGCGAAATTCTATCACAATTGTTCTATTTACGTCGCTCCTATTTCAGATAGCGTATTGGGCTAAGCGGCATCTCAAAGCGCATGAAATGGCGAGTAGAATGCACTATTAAACTTCTAGGTTAGTGCAAACAGAGACCCGATTAGTTCATTTTATATTACGGTTAATATAAGAATTCAGCTTAATTCTATCACATTTGTTCAATTTACGTCGCTCCTATTTCAGATAGCGTATTGGGCTATGCGGCATCTCAAAGCGCATGAAATGACGAGTGAAATGCACTATTATACATCTAGGGTAGGGTGAACAGAGACCCGAAGAGATCATTTTACATTAAGGTGAATATAAGAATGCAGCGTAATTCTGTCACATTTGTTCAACTTACGTCGCTCCTATTTCAGATAGCGTATTGGGTTAAGCGTCATCTCAAAGCGCATGAAATGACGAGTGAAATGCACTATTAAACTTCTAGGGTAGGGCGAACAGAGACCCGATTAGATCATTTTACATTAAGGTTAATATACGTATTCAGCGAGATTCTATCACACTTGTTCAATTTACGTCGCTTCTATTTCAGACAGCGTACTGGGCTAGGCGGTATCTTAAAGCGCGTGGAATGGCGAGTAAAATGCACTATTAACCTTCTGTGATAGGGCAATCAGAGACCAGATTAGATCATTTTATACTTTGGTTAATATAAGAATTCAGCGATATTCTATCACATTTGTTCAATTTACGTCGCTCCTATTTCAGATAGCGTATTGGGCTAAGCGGCATCTCAAAGCGCATGAAATGACGAGTGAAATGCACTATTAAACTTCTAGGGTAGGGCAAACAGGGACCCGATTAGATCATTTTATATCATGGTTAATTTAAGAATTCAGCGAAATTCTATCACATTTGTTCAATTTACGTCGCTCCTATTTCAGATAGCGTATTGGGCTAGGCGGCATCTTAGAGCGCGTGGAATGGCGCGTAAAATGCACTGTTAAACTTCAATGATAGGGCAGTCAGAGACCCGATTAGATCATTTTATATTTTGTTTAATATAAGATTTCAGGGAAATCCTATCACATTTGTTCAATTTACGTCGCTCCTATTTCAGATAGCGTATTGGGCTGTCCGGCATCTCAAAGCGCATGAAATGGCGAATAAAATGGACTATTACACTTCTAGGGTAGGGCAAACAGAGACCCGATTAGATCATTTTATATTACGGTTAATATAAGAATTCAGCGTAATTCTATCACATTTCTTCAAATTACGTCGCTCCTATTTCAGATAGCGTACTGGCCTGGCCGGCATCTTAAAGCGCGTGGAATGGCGAGTGAAATGCACTACTAATCTTCTATGATAGGGCAATCAGAGACCCGATTAGATCATTTTATATTTTGATTAATATAAGGTTTCAGGGAAATTCTATCACATTTGTTCAATTTACGTCGCTCCTATTTCAGATAGCGTATTGGGCTAAGCCGGATCTCAAAGCGCATGAAATGGCGACTAAAATGCACTATTAAACTTCTAGGGTAGGGCAAACAGAGACCCGATTAGATCATTTTATATTATGGTTAATTTAAGAATTCAGCAAAATTCTATCACATTTGTTCAATTTACGTCGCTCATATTTCAGATAGCGTATTGGGCTAAGCGGCCTCTCAAAGCGCATGAAATGGCGAATAAAATGCACTATTAAACTTCTAGGCTAGGGCGAACAGAGCCCCGATCAGATCATTTAACATCATGGTTAATAAAAGAATTCAGCGTAATTCTATCACATTTGTTCAATTTACATCGCTCCTATTTCAGATAGCGTATTGGGCTATGCGGCATCTCAAAGCGCATGAAGTGGCGAATAAATTGCTCTATTAAACTTCTAGGGTAGGGCAAACAGAGACCCGATTCGATCATTTTATATTATGGTTAATTTAAGAATTCAGCGAAGTTCTATCACATTTTTTCAATTTACGTCGCTCCTATTTCAGATAGCGTATTGGTCTAAGCGCCATCTCAAAGCGCATGAAATGGCGAGTAAAATGCACTATTAAACTTCTAGGGTAGGGCAAACAGAGACCCGATAAGACCATTATATATTATGATTAATTCAAGAATTCTGCGAAACTCTATCACATTTGTTCAACTTACGTCGCTCCTATTTCAGATAGCGTACTGGGCTGGGCGGCATCTTAAAGCGCGTGGAATGGCGAGTAAAATGCACTATTAAACTTCTATGATAGGGCTATCAGAGACCCGATTAGATCATTTTATATTTTGGTTAATATAAGAAGCCAGCGAAATTCTATCACATTTGTTCAATTTACGTCGCTCCTATTTCAGATAGCTTATTGGGCTAAGCGGCATCTCAAAGCGCATGAAATGTCGAGTGAAATGCACTAGTAATCTTCTAGGGTAGGGCGATCAGAGACCCGATTAGATCATTTTATATTACGGTTAATATAAGAATTCAGCGTAATTCTATCACATTTGTTCAACATACGTCGCTCCTATTTGAGATAGCGTACTGGGCTAGGCGGCATCTTAAAGCGCGTGGAAGGGCGAGTAAAATGCACTATTAAACTTCTATGATAGGGCAATCAGAGACCCGACTAGATCATTTTATATTTTGGTTAATATAAGAATTCAGCGAAATTCTATCACAATTGTTCAATTTACGTCGCTCCTATTGCAGATAGCGTATTGGGCTTAGCGGCATCTCAAAGCGCATGAAATGGCGACTAAAATGCACTATTAAACTTCTAGGGTACGGCAAACAGAGACCCGAGCAGATCATTTTACATTATGGTTAATAAAAGAATTCAGCGTAATTCTATCACATTTGTTCAATTTACGTCGCTCCTATTTCAGACAGCTTATTGGGCTAAGCGGCATCTCAAAGCGCATGAAATGGCGAGTGAAATGCACCATTAAACTTCTAGGGTAAGGCAAACAGAGACCCGATTAGATGATTTTATATTACGGTTAATATAAGAATTCAGCGTAATTCTAACATATTTGTTCAATTTACGTCGCTCCTATTTCAGATGCGTATTGGGCTAAGCGGCATCTCAAAGCGCATGAAATGGCGAGTAAAATGCACTATTAAACTTCTAGGGTAAGGCAAACAGAGACCCGATTAGATCATTTTATATTACGGTTAATATAAGAATTCAGCGTAATTCTATCACATTTGTTCAACTTACGTCGCTCCTATTTCAGATAGCGTACTGGGCTAGGCGGCATCTGAAAGCGCGTGTAAGGGCGAGTAAAATGCACTACTAAACTTCTATGATAGGGAATCAGAGTCCCGATTAGATCATTTTATATTTTGGTTAATATAAGAATTCAGCGAAATTCTATCACATTTGTTCAATTTACGTCGCTCCTATTTCAGATAGCTTATTGGGCTAAGATGCATCTCAAAGCGCATGAAATGACGAGTGAAATGCACTATTAAACTTCTATGATAAGGCAAACAGAGACCCGATTAGATCATTTTATATTACGGTTAATATAAGAATTCAGCGTAATTCTATCACATTTGTTCAACTTACGTCGCTCCTATTTCAGATAGCGTAGTGGGCTAGGCGGCATCTTAAAGCGCGTGGAAGGGCGAGTAAAATGCACTACTAAGCTTTTATGATAGGGCAATCAGAGTCCCGATTAGATCATTTTATATTTTGGTTAATATAAGAATTCAGCGAAATTCTATCACATTTGTTCAATTTACGTTGCTCCTATTGCAGATAGCGTATTGGGCTAAGCGGCATCTCAAAGCGCATGAAATGGCGAGTGAAATGCACTATTAAACTTCTAGGATAAGGCAAACAGAGACCCGATTTGGTCATCTTATATTACGGTTAATATAAGAATTCAGAGTAATTCTATCACATTTGTTCAATTTACGTCGCTCCTATTTCAGATAGCTTATTGGGCTAAGCGCCATCTCAAAGCGCATGAAATGGCGAGCAAAATGCACTGTTAAACTTCTAGGGTAGGGCAAACAGAGACCCGATTAGATCATTTTATATTACGATTAATATAAGAATTCAGCGTAATTCTACCACATTTGTTCAATTTACGTCGCTGATATTTCAGATAGGGTATTGGCCTAAGCGGCATCTCAAAGCGCAAGAAATGGCGAGTAAAATGCACTGTTAAACTTCTAGGGTAGGGCAAACGGCGACCCGATAAGATCATTTTATTTTATGGTTAATTTAAGAATTCAGCGAAACTCTATCATATTTGTTCAATTTACGTCGCTCCTATTTCAGATAGCGTATTGGGCTAAGCGGCAGCTCAATGCGCATGAAATGGCGAGTGAAATGCACTGTTAGACTTCTATGGTAGGGCGAACAGAGACCCGATTGGATCATTTTATATTACGGTTAATATAAGAATTCAGCGTAATTCTATCACATTTGTTCAAGTTACGTCGCTCCTATTTCAGATAGCGTACTGGGCTAGGCGGCATCTTAAAGCGCGTGGAATGGCGAGTATCATGCACTACTAATCTTCTATGATAGGGCAATCAGAGACCCGATTAGATCATTTTATATTTTGATTAATATAAGATTTCAGGGAAATTCTATCACATTTGTTCAATTTACGTCGCTCCTATTTCAGATAGCGTATTGGGCTAAGCCGGATCTCAAAGCGCATGGAATGGCGGCTAAAATGCACTATTGAACTTCTAGGGTACGGCAAACAGAGACCCGAGCAGATCATTTTACATTATGGTTAATAAAAGAATTCAGCGTAATTCTATCACATTTGTTCAACTTACGTCGCTCCTATTTCAGATAGCGTATTGGGCTAAGCGGCACCTCAAAGCGCATGAAATGGCGAGTGAAATGCACTATTAGACTTCTATGGTAGGGCGAACAGAGACCCGATTGGATCATTTTACATTAAGGTTAATATAAGAATTCAGGGAAATTCTATCACATTTGTTCAATTTACGTCGCTCCTATTCCAGATAGCGTATTGGGCTAAGCGGCATCTCAAAGCGCATGAAATGGCGAGTAAAATGCGCTATTAAACTTCTAGGATAAGGGAAACAGAGACCCGATTAGATCATTTTATATTACGGTTAATATAAGAATTCAGCGTAATTCTATCACATTTGTTCAACTTACGTCGCTCCTATTTCAGATAGCGTATTGGGCTAAGCGGCACCTCAAAGCGCATGAAATGGCGAGTGAAATGCACTATTAGACTTCTATGGTAGGGCGAACAGAGACCCGATTGGATCATTTTACATTAAGGTTAATATAAGAATTCACGGAAATTCTATCACATTTGTTCAATTTACGTCGCTCCTATTTCAGATAGCGTATTGGGCTAAGCGGCATCTTAAAGCGCAAGAAATGGCGAGTAAAATGCACTATTAAACTTCTAGGGTAGGGCAAACAGAGAGCCGGTTAGATCATTTTATATTACGGTTAATATAAGAATTCAGCGTAATTCTACCACATTTGTTCAATTTACGTCGCTGATATTTCAGATAGCGTATTGGGCTAAGCGGCATCTCAAAGCGCAAGAAATGGCGAGTGAAATGCACTGTTGAACTTCTAGGATAAGGCAAACAGAGACCCGATTAGATCATTTTATATTACGGTTAATATAAGAATTCAGCGTAATTCTATCACGTTTTATCAACTTACGTCGCTCCTATATCAGATAGCGTACTGGGCTCGGCGGCATCTTAAAGCGCAAGAAATGGCGAGTAAAATGCACTATTTAACTTCTAGGGTAGGGCAAACAGAGACCCGATTAGATCATTTTATATTACGGTTAATATAAGAATTCAGCGTAATTCTATCACATTTGTTCAACTTACGTCGCTCCTATATCAGATAGCGTACTGGGCTCGGCGGCATCTTAAAGCGCAAGAAATGGCGAGTAAAATGCACTATTAAACTTCTAGGGTAGGGCAAACAGAGACCCGATTAGATCATTTTATATTACGGTTAATATAAGAATTCAGCGTAATTCCATCACATTTGTTCAACTTACGTCGCTCCTATTTCAGATAGCGTACTGGGCTAGGCGGCATCTAAAGCGCGTGGAAGGGTGAGTAAAATGCACTACTAAACTTATAGGGTAGGGCAAACAGGGACCCGATTAGATCATATTATATTATGGTTAATTTAAGAATTCAGCAAAATTCTATCACATTTGTTCAATTTACGTCGCTCCTATTTCAGATAGCTTATTGGGCTAAGCGGCATCTCAAAGCGCATGAAATGGCGAGTGAAATGCACTATTAAACTTCTAGAGTAGGGCGAACAAAGACCCGATTAGATCATTTTACATTAAGGTGTATATAAGAATTCAGGGAAATTCTATCACATTTGTTCAATTTACGTCGCTCCTATTTCAGATAGCGTATTGGGCTAAGCGCCATCTCAAAGCGCATGAAATGGCGAGCACAGTGCACTATTAAACTTCTGGGGTAGGGCAAACAGAGACCCGATTAGATAATTTTATATTATGGTTAATTTAAGAATTCAGCCAAATTCTATCACATTTGTTCAATTTACGTCGCTCCTATTTCAGATAGCGCATTGGGCTAAGCGCCATCTCAAAGCGCATGGAATGGCGAGTAAAATGCACTATTAAACTTCTAGGGTAGGGCAAACAGAGACCCGATTAGATCATTTTATATTATGGTTAATTTAAGAATTCAGCCAAATTCTATCACATTTGTTCAATTTACGTCGCTCCTATCTCAGATAGCGTATTGGGCTAAGCGGCATCTCAAAGCGCATGAAATGGCGAGTGAAATGCACTATTAAACTTCTAGGATAAGGCAAACAGAGACCCGATTTGGTCATTTTATATTACGGTTAATATAAGAATTCAGAGTAATTCTATCACATTTGTTCAATTTACGTCGCTCCTATTTCAGATAGCTTATTGGGCTAAGCGCCATCTCAAAGCGCATGAAATGGCGAGCAAAATGCACTGCTAAACTTGTAGCGTAGGGCAAACAGAGACCCGATTAGATCATTTTATATTATGGTTAATTTAAGATGTCAGCAAAATTCTGTCACATTTGTTCAATTTACGTCGCTCCAATTTCAGATAGCGTACTGGGCTAGGCGGCATCTTAAAGCGCGTGGAATGGCGAGCAAAATGCACTATTAAACTTCTATGATAGGGCAATCAGAGACCCGACTAGATCATTTTATATTTTGGTTAATATGAGAATTCAGCGAAATTCTATCACAATTGTTCAATTTACGTCGCTCCTATTTCAGATAGCGTATTGGGCTAAGCGGCATCTCAAAGCGCATGAAATGACGAGTGAAAGGCACTATTAAACTTCTAGGGTAGGGCGAACAGAGAACCGATTAGATCATTTTACATTAAGGTTAATATAAGAATTCAGGGAAATTCTATCACGTTTTTCAATTTACGTCGCTCCTATTTCAGATAGCGTATTGGGCTAAGCGGCATCTCAAACCGCATGAGATGGCGAGTAAAATGCACTGTTAAACTTCTAGGGTAGGGCAAACGGCGACCCGATAAGATCATTTTATTTTATGGTTAATTTAAGAATTCAGCGAAACTCTATCATATTTGTTCAATTTACGTCGCTCCTATTTCAGATAGCGTATTGGGCTAAGCGGCAGCTCAATGCGCATGAAATGGCGAGTAAAATGCACTATTAAACTTGTAGGATAAGGCAAACAGAGACCCGATTAGATCATTTTATATTACGGTTAATATAAGAATTCAGCGTAATTCTATCACATTTGTTCAACTTACGTCGCTCCTATATCAGATAGCGTACTGGGCTCGGCGGCATCTTAAAGCGCAAGAAATCGCGAGTAAAATGCACTATTAAACTTCTAGGGTAGGTCGAACGGAGACCCGATTAGATCATTTTATATTACGGTTAATATAAGAATTCAGCGTAATTCTATCACATTTGTTCAACTTACGTCGCTCCTATTTCAGATAGCGTACTGGGCTAGGCGGCATCTTGAAGCGCGTGGAAGGGCGAGTAAAATGCACTACTAAACTTATAGGGTAGGGCAAACAGAGACCCGATTAGATCATATTATATTATGGTTAATTTAAGAAATCAGCGAAATTCTATCACATTTGTTCAATTTACATCGCTCCTATTTCAGATATCGTATTGGGCTAAGCGGCAACTCAAAGCGCATGCAATGACGAGTGAAATGCAGTATTAAACATCTAGGGTAGGGCGAACAGAGACCCGATTAGATCATTTTATATTACGGTTAATATAAGAATTCAGCCAAATTCTATCACATTTGTTCAATTTACGTCGCTCCTATTCCAGATAGCGTATTGGGCTAAGCGGCATCTCAAAGCGCATGAAATGGCGAGTAAAATGCGCTATTAAACTTCTAGGATAAGGGAAACAGAGACCCGATTAGATCATTTTATATTACGGTTAATATAAGAATTCAGCGTAATTCTATCACATTTGTTCAACTCACGTCGCTCCCATTTCAGATAGCGTATTGGGCTAAGCGGCACCTCAAAGCGCATGAAATGGCGAGTGAAATGCACTATTAGACTTCTATGGTAGGGCGAACAGAGACCCGACTGGATCATTTTACATTAAGGTTAATATAAGAATTCACGGAAATTCTATCACATTTGTTCAATTTACGTCGCTCCTATTCCAGATAGCGTATTGGGCTAAGCGGCATCTCAAAGCGCATGAAATGCGAGTAAAATTCACTATTAAACTTCTAGGATAAGGCAAACAGGGACCCGATTAGATCATTTTATATTACGGTTAATATAAGAATTCAGCGTAATTCTATCACATTTGTTCAACTTACGTCGCTCCTATTTCAGATAGCGTACTGGGCTAGGTGGCATCTTAAAGCGCGTGGAATGGCGAGTAAAATGCACTACTAAACTTCTATGATAGGGCAATCAGAGTCCCGTTTAGATCATTTTATATTTTGTTTAATATAATATTTCAGGGAAATTCTATCACATTTGTTCAATTAACGTCGCTCCTATTTCAGATAGCGTATTGGGCTAAGCGGCATCTCAAATCACATGAAATGGCGAGAAAAATGCACCATTAAACATCTAGGGTAAGGCAAACAGAGACCCGATTTGGTCATCTTATATTACGGTTAATATAAGAATTCAGAGTAATTCTATCACATTTGTTCAATTTACGTCGCTCCTATTTCAGATAGCTTATTGGGCTAAGCGCCATCTCAAAGCGCATGAAATGGCGAGCAAAATGCACTGTTAAACTTCTAGGGTAGGGCAAACAGAGACCCGATTAGATCATTTTATATTACGATTAATATAAGAATTCAGCGTAATTCTACCACATTTGTTCAATTTACGTCGCTGATATTTCAGATAGGGTATTGGCCTAAGCGGCATCTCAAAGCGCAAGAAATGGCGAGTAAAATGCACTGTTAAACTTCTAGGGTAGGGCAAACGGCGACCCGATAAGATCATTTTATTTTATGGTTAATTTAAGAATTCAGCGAAACTCTATCATATTTGTTCAATTTACGTCGCTCCTATTTCAGATAGCGTATTGGGCTAAGCGGCAGCTCAATGCGCATGAAATGGCGAGTGAAATGCACTGTTAGACTTCTATGGTAGGGCGAACAGAGACCCGATTGGATCATTTTATATTACGGTTAATATAAGAATTCAGCGTAATTCTATCACATTTGTTCAAGTTACGTCGCTCCTATTTCAGATAGCGTACTGGGCTAGGCGGCATCTTAAAGCGCGTGGAATGGCGAGTATCATGCACTACTAATCTTCTATGATAGGGCAATCAGAGACCCGATTAGATCATTTTATATTTTGATTAATATAAGATTTCAGGGAAATTCTATCACATTTGTTCAATTTACGTCGCTCCTATTTCAGATAGCGTATTGGGCTAAGCCGGATCTCAAAGCGCATGGAATGGCGGCTAAAATGCACTATTGAACTTCTAGGGTACGGCAAACAGAGACCCGAGCAGATCATTTTACATTATGGTTAATAAAAGAATTCAGCGTAATTCTATCACATTTGTTCAACTTACGTCGCTCCTATTTCAGATAGCGTATTGGGCTAAGCGGCACCTCAAAGCGCATGAAATGGCGAGTGAAATGCACTATTAGACTTCTATGGTAGGGCGAACAGAGACCCGATTGGATCATTTTACATTAAGGTTAATATAAGAATTCACGGAAATTCTATCACATTTGTTCAATTTACGTCGCTCCTATTCCAGATAGCGTATTGGGCTAAGCGGCATCTCAAAGCGCATGAAATGGCGAGTAAAATGCGCTATTAAACTTCTAGGATAAGGGAAACAGAGACCCGATTAGATCATTTTATATTACGGTTAATATAAGAATTCAGCGTAATTCTATCACATTTGTTCAACTTACGTCGCTCCTATTTCAGATAGCGTATTGGGCTAAGCGGCACCTCAAAGCGCATGAAATGGCGAGTGAAATGCACTATTAGACTTCTATGGTAGGGCGAACAGAGACCCGATTGGATCATTTTACATTAAGGTTAATATAAGAATTCACGGAAATTCTATCACATTTGTTCAATTTACGTCGCTCCTATTTCAGATAGCGTATTGGGCTAAGCGGCATCTTAAAGCGCAAGAAATGGCGAGTAAAATGCACTATTAAACTTCTAGGGTAGGGCAAACAGAGAGCCGGTTAGATCATTTTATATTACGGTTAATATAAGAATTCAGCGTAATTCTACCACATTTGTTCAATTTACGTCGCTGATATTTCAGATAGCGTATTGGGCTAAGCGGCATCTCAAAGCGCAAGAAATGGCGAGTGAAATGCACTGTTGAACTTCTAGGATAAGGCAAACAGAGACCCGATTAGATCATTTTATATTACGGTTAATATAAGAATTCAGCGTAATTCTATCACGTTTTATCAACTTACGTCGCTCCTATATCAGATAGCGTACTGGGCTCGGCGGCATCTTAAAGCGCAAGAAATGGCGAGTAAAATGCACTATTTAACTTCTAGGGTAGGGCAAACAGAGACCCGATTAGATCATTTTATATTACGGTTAATATAAGAATTCAGCGTAATTCTATCACATTTGTTCAACTTACGTCGCTCCTATATCAGATAGCGTACTGGGCTCGGCGGCATCTTAAAGCGCAAGAAATGGCGAGTAAAATGCACTATTAAACTTCTAGGGTAGGGCAAACAGAGACCCGATTAGATCATTTTATATTACGGTTAATATAAGAATTCAGCGTAATTCCATCACATTTGTTCAACTTACGTCGCTCCTATTTCAGATAGCGTACTGGGCTAGGCGGCATCTAAAGCGCGTGGAAGGGTGAGTAAAATGCACTACTAAACTTATAGGGTAGGGCAAACAGAGACCCGATTAGATCATATTATATTATGGTTAATTTAAGAATTCAGCAAAATTCTATCACATTTGTTCAATTTACGTCGCTCCTATTTCAGATAGCTTATTGGGCTAAGCGGCATCTCAAAGCGCATGAAATGGCGAGTGAAATGCACTATTAAACTTCTAGAGTAGGGCGAACAAAGACCCGATTAGATCATTTTACATTAAGGTGTATATAAGAATTCAGGGAAATTCTATCACATTTGTTCAATTTACGTCGCTCCTATTTCAGATAGCGTATTGGGCTAAGCGCCATCTCAAAGCGCATGAAATGGCGAGCACAGTGCACTATTAAACTTCTGGGGTAGGGCAAACAGAGACCCGATTAGATAATTTTATATTATGGTTAATTTAAGAATTCAGCCAAATTCTATCACATTTGTTCAATTTACGTCGCTCCTATTTCAGATAGCGCATTGGGCTAAGCGCCATCTCAAAGCGCATGAAATGGCGAGTAAAATGCACTATTAAACTTCTAGGGTAGGGCAAACAGAGACCCGATTAGATCATTTTATATTATGGTTAATTTAAGAATTCAGCCAAATTCTATCACATTTGTTCAATTTACGTCGCTCCTATCTCAGATAGCGTATTGGGCTAAGCGGCATCTCAAAGCGCATGAAATGGCGAGTGAAATGCACTATTAAACTTCTAGGATAAGGCAAACAGAGACCCGATTTGGTCATTTTATATTACGGTTAATATAAGAATTCAGAGTAATTCTATCACATTTGTTCAATTTACGTCGCTCCTATTTCAGATAGCTTATTGGGCTAAGCGCCATCTCAAAGCGCATGAAATGGCGAGCAAAATGCACTGCTAAACTTGTAGCGTAGGGCAAACAGAGACCCGATTAGATCATTTTATATTATGGTTAATTTAAGATGTCAGCAAAATTCTGTCACATTTGTTCAATTTACGTCGCTCCAATTTCAGATAGCGTACTGGGCTAGGCGGCATCTTAAAGCGCGTGGAATGGCGAGCAAAATGCACTATTAAACTTCTATGATAGGGCAATCAGAGACCCGACTAGATCATTTTATATTTTGGTTAATATGAGAATTCAGCGAAATTCTATCACAATTGTTCAATTTACGTCGCTCCTATTTCAGATAGCGTATTGGGCTAAGCGGCATCTCAAAGCGCATGAAATGACGAGTGAAAGGCACTATTAAACTTCTAGGGTAGGGCGAACAGAGAACCGATTAGATCATTTTACATTAAGGTTAATATAAGAATTCAGGGAAATTCTATCACGTTTTTCAATTTACGTCGCTCCTATTTCAGATAGCGTATTGGGCTAAGCGGCATCTCAAACCGCATGAGATGGCGAGTAAAATGCACTGTTAAACTTCTAGGGTAGGGCAAACGGCGACCCGATAAGATCATTTTATTTTATGGTTAATTTAAGAATTCAGCGAAACTCTATCATATTTGTTCAATTTACGTCGCTCCTATTTCAGATAGCGTATTGGGCTAAGCGGCAGCTCAATGCGCATGAAATGGCGAGTAAAATGCACTATTAAACTTGTAGGATAAGGCAAACAGAGACCCGATTAGATCATTTTATATTACGGTTAATATAAGAATTCAGCGTAATTCTATCACATTTGTTCAACTTACGTCGCTCCTATATCAGATAGCGTACTGGGCTCGGCGGCATCTTAAAGCGCAAGAAATGGCGAGTAAAATGCACTATTAAACTTCTAGGGTAGGTCGAACGGAGACCCGATTAGATCATTTTATATTACGGTTAATATAAGAATTCAGCGTAATTCTATCACATTTGTTCAACTTACGTCGCTCCTATTTCAGATAGCGTACTGGGCTAGGCGGCATCTTGAAGCGCGTGGAAGGGCGAGTAAAATGCACTACTAAACTTATAGGGTAGGGCAAACAGAGACCCGATTAGATCATATTATATTATGGTTAATTTAAGAAATCAGCGAAATTCTATCACATTTGTTCAATTTACATCGCTCCTATTTCAGATATCGTATTGGGCTAAGCGGCAACTCAAAGCGCATGCAATGACGAGTGAAATGCAGTATTAAACATCTAGGGTAGGGCGAACAGAGACCCGATTAGATCATTTTATATTACGGTTAATATAAGAATTCAGCCAAATTCTATCACATTTGTTCAATTTACGTCGCTCCTATTCCAGATAGCGTATTGGGCTAAGCGGCATCTCAAAGCGCATGAAATGGCGAGTAAAATGCGCTATTAAACTTCTAGGATAAGGGAAACAGAGACCCGATTAGATCATTTTATATTACGGTTAATATAAGAATTCAGCGTAATTCTATCACATTTGTTCAACTCACGTCGCTCCTATTTCAGATAGCGTATTGGGCTAAGCGGCACCTCAAAGCGCATGAAATGGCGAGTGAAATGCACTATTAGACTTCTATGGTAGGGCGAACAGAGACCCGATTGGATCATTTTACATTAAGGTTAATATAAGAATTCACGGAAATTCTATCACATTTGTTCAATTTACGTCGCTCCTATTCCAGATAGCGTATTGGGCTAAGCGGCATCTCAAAGCGCATGAAATGCGAGTAAAATTCACTATTAAACTTCTAGGATAAGGCAAACAGGGACCCGATTAGATCATTTTATATTACGGTTAATATAAGAATTCAGCGTAATTCTATCACATTTGTTCAACTTACGTCGCTCCTATTTCAGATAGCGTACTGGGCTAGGTGGCATCTTAAAGCGCGTGGAATGGCGAGTAAAATGCACTACTAAACTTCTATGATAGGGCAATCAGAGTCCCGTTTAGATCATTTTATATTTTGTTTAATATAATATTTCAGGGAAATTCTATCACATTTGTTCAATTAACGTCGCTCCTATTTCAGATAGCGTATTGGGCTAAGCGGCATCTCAAATCACATGAAATGGCGAGAAAAATGCACCATTAAACATCTAGGGTAAGGCAAACAGAGACCCGATTAGATCATTTTATATTATGGTTAATTTAAGAATTCAGCCAAATTCTATCTCATTTGTTCCATTTACGTCGCCACTATTTCAGATAGCGTATTGGGCTAAGCGCCATCTCAAAGCGCATGAAATGGCGAGTAAAATGCACTATTAAACTTCTAGGGTAGGGCAAACAGAGACCCGATTAGATCATTTTATATTATGGTTAATTTAAGAATTCAGCCAAATTCTATCACATTTGTTCAATTTACGTCGCTCCTATTTCAGATAGCGTACTGGGCTAGGCGGAATCTTAAAGCGCGTGGATTGGCGAGTAAAATGCACTTTTAAACTTGTATGATAGGGCAATCAGAGACCCGATTAGATCATTTTATATTTTGGTTAATATAAGAATTCAGCGAAATTCTATCACAATTGTTCTATTTACGTCGCTCCTATTTCAGATAGCGTATTGGGCTAAGCGGCATCTCAAAGCGCATGAAATGGCGAGTGAAATGCACTATCACACTTCTAGGGTAGGGCGAACAGAGACCCGATTAGATCATTTTACATTAAGGTTAATATAAGTATTCAGGGAAATTCTATCACAATTGTTCAATTTACGTCGCTCCTATTTCAGATAGCGTATTTGGCTAAGCAGCATCTCAAAGCGCATGAAATGACGAGTGGAATGCACTATTAAACTTCTATGATAAGGCAAACAGAGACCCGATTAGATCATTTTATAATACGGTTAATATAAGAATTCAGCGTAATTCTCTCACATTTGTTCAATTTACGTCGCTCCTACTTCAGATAGCGTATTGGGCTAGGCGGCATCTTAAAGCGCGTGGAAGGGCGAGCAAAATGTACTACTAAACTTCTATGATAGGGCAATCAGAGTCCCGATTAGATCATTTTATATTTTGGTTAATATAAGAATTCAGCGGAATTCTATCACATTTGTTCAATTTACGTTGCTCCTATTTCAGATAGCGTATTGGGCTAAGCGGCACCTCAAAGCGCATGAAATGACGAGTGAAATGCACTATTAAACTTCTAGGGTTGGGCGAACAAAGACCCGATTAGATCATTTTACATTAAGATTATTATAAGAATTCAGCGAAATTCTATCACATTTGTTCAATTTACGTCGCTGATATTTCATATTGCGTATTGGGCTAAGCGGCATCTCAATGCGCATGAAATGGCGAGTGAAATGCACTATTAAACTTCTATGATAAGGCAAACAGAGACCCGATTCGATCATTTTATATTACGCTTAATATAAGAATTCAGCAAAATTCTATCACATTTGTTCAATTTACGTCGCTCCTATTTCAGATAGCATATTGGGCTAAGCGGCATCGCAAAGCGCATGAAATGACGAGTGAAATGCACTATTAAACTTCTTGGGTAGGATGAACAGAGAGCCGATTACATCATTTTATATTACGGTTAATATAAGAATTCAGCGTAATTCTATCACATTTGTTCAATTTACGTCGCTCCTATTTCAGATAGCGTACTGGGCTAGGCGGCATCTTAAAGCGCGTGGAGTGGAGAGTAAACTGCACTATTAATCTTCTATGATTGGGCAATCAGAGACCCGATTAGATCATTTAATATTACGGTTAATATAAGAATTCAGCGTAATTATATGACATTTGTTCAACATACGTCGCTCCTATTTCAGATAGCGTATTGGGCTAAGCGCCATCTCAAAGCGCGTGGAATGGCGGGTAAAATGCACTATTAAACTTATATGATAGGGCTATCAGAGACCCGATTAGATCATTTTATATTATGGTTAATATAAGAATTCAGCGTAATTCTGTCACATTTCTTCAATTTACGTCGCTCCTATTTCAGATAGCGTATTGGGCTAAGCGGCATCTCAAAGCGCATGGATTGACGAGTGAAATGCACTATTAAACTTCTAGGGTAGGGCGAACAGAGACCCGAATAGATCATTTTATATTACGGTTAATATAAGAATTCAGCGTAATTCTATCACATTTGTTCAACTTACGTCGCTCCTATTTCAGATAGCGTACTGGGCTAGGCGGCATCTTAAAGCGCGTGGAATGGCGAGTAAAATGCACTACTAATCTTCTATGATAGGGCAATCAGAGACCCGATTCGATCATTTTATATTTTGATTAATATAAGGTTTCAGGGAAATTCTATCACATTTGTTCAATTTACGTCGCTCCTATTTCAGATAGCGTATTGGGCTAAGCCGGATCTCAAAGCGCATGAAATGGCGACTAAAATGCACTATTAAACTTCTAGGGTAGGGCAAACAGAGACCCGATTAGATCATTTTATATTATGGTTAATTTAAGAATGCAGCAAAATTCTATCACATTTGTTCAACGTACGTCGCTCCTATTTCAGATAGCGTACTGGGATAGGCGGCATCTTAAAGCGCGTGGAATGGCGGGTAAAATGCACTATTAAACTTATATGATAGGGCTATCAGAGACCCGATTAGATCATTTTATATTTTGGTTAATATAAGAATTCAGCGAAATTCTATCACATTTGTTCAACTTACGTCGCTCCTATTTCAGATAGCGTATTGGGCTAAGCGGCATCTCAAAGCGCATGAAATGACGAGTGAAATGCACTATTAATCTTCAAGGGTAGGGCGAACAGAGACCCGATTAGAACATTTTACATTATGGTTAATATAAGAATTCAGCGAAATTCTCTCACATTTGTTCAATTTACGTCGCTCCTATTTCAGATAGCTTATTGGGCAAAGCGGCACCTCAAAGCGCAAGAAATGACGAGTAAAATGCACTATTAAACTTCTAGGGTAGGGCAAACAGAGACCCGATTAGATCATTTTATGTTATGGTTAATTTAAGAATTCAGCCAAATTCTATCACATTTCTTCAATTTGCGTCGCTCCTATTTCAGATAGCGTACTGGGCTAGGCGGAATCTTAAAGCGCGTGGATTGGCGAGTAAAATGCACTATTAAACTTCTATGATAGGGCAATCAGAGACCCGATTAGATCATTTTATATTTTGGTTAATATAAGAATTCAGCGAAATTCTATCACAATTGTTCTATTTACGTCGCTCCTATTTCAGATAGCGTATTGGGCTAAGCGGCATCTCAAAGCGCATGAAATGGCGAGTAGAATGCACTATTAAACTTCTAGGTTAGTGCAAACAGAGACCCGATTAGTTCATTTTATATTACGGTTAATATAAGAATTCAGCTTAATTCTATCACATTTGTTCAATTTACGTCGCTCCTATTTCAGATAGCGTATTGGGCTATGCGGCATCTCAAAGCGCATGAAATGACGAGTGAAATGCACTATTATACATCTAGGGTAGGGTGAACAGAGACCCGAAGAGATCATTTTACATTAAGGTGAATATAAGAATGCAGCGTAATTCTGTCACATTTGTTCAACTTACGTCGCTCCTATTTCAGATAGCGTATTGGGCTAGGCGGCATCTTAAAGCGCGTGGAATGGCGAGTAAAATGCACTATTAAACTTCTATGATAGGGCAATCAGAGACCCGATTAGATCATTTTATATTTTGGTTAATATAAGAATCCAGCGAAATTCTATCACATTTGTTCAATTTACGTCGCTCCTATTTCAGATAGCGTATTGGGCTAAGCGGCATCTCAAAGCGCATGAAATGACGAGTGAAATGCACTATTAAACTTCTATGATAAGGCAAACAGAGACCCGATTAGATCATTTTATATTACGGTTAATATAAGAATTCAGCGTAATTCTATCACATTCGTTCAACTTACGTCTCTCCTATTTCAGATAGCGTAGTGGGCTAGGCGGCATCTTAAAGCGCGTGGAAGGGCGAGTAAAATGCACTATTAAACTTCTATGATAGGGCAATCAGAGACCCGACTAGATCATTTTATATTTTGTTTAATATAAGATTTCAGGGAAATCCTATCACATTTGTTCAGTTTACGTCGCTCCTATTTCAGAGAGCGTATTGGGCTAAGCGGCATCTCAAAGCGCATGAAATGGCGAGTAAAATGCACTATTAAACTTCTAGGGTAGGGCAAACAGAGACCCGATTAGATCATTTTATATTATGGTTAATTTAAGAATTCAGCAAAGTTCTATCACATTTGTTCAATTTACGTCGCTCCTATTTCAGATAGCGTATTGGGCTAAGCGGCATCTCAAAGCGCATGAAATGGCGAATAAAATGCACTATTAAACTTCTAGGCTAGGGCGAACAGAGCCCCGATCAGATCATTTAACATCATGGTTAATAAAAGAATTCAGCGAAATTCTATCACATTTGTTCAATTTACATCGCTCCTATTTCAGATAGCGTATTGGGCTATGCGGCATCTCAAAGCGCATGAAGTGGCGAATAAATTGCTCTATTAAACTTCTAGGGTAGGGCAAACAGAGACCCGATTAGATCATTTTATATTATGGTTAATTTAAGTATTCAGCCAAATTCTATCACATTTGTTCAATTTACGTCGCTCCTATTTCAGATAGCGTACTGGGCTAGGCGGAATCTTAAAGCGCGTGGATTGGCGAGTAAAATGCACTATTAATCTTCTAGGGTAGGGCGAACAGAGACCCGATTAGAACACTTTACATTAAGGTTAATATAAGAATTCTGCGAAAGTCGCTCACATTTGTTCAATTTACGTCGCTGATATTTCATATTGCGTATTGGGCTAAGCGGCATCTCAATGCGCATGAAATGGCGAGTAAAATGCACTATTAAACTTCTAGGATAAGGCAAACAGAGACCCGATTCGATCATTTTATATTACGCTTAATATAAGAATTCAGCGTAATTCTATCACATTTGTTCAACGTACGTCGCTCCTATTTCAGATAGCGTACTGGGCTAGGCGGCATCTTAAAGCGCACGAAATGGCGAGTAAAATGCTCTATTAAACTTCTATTATAGGGCTATCAGAGACCCGATTAGATCATTTTATATTTTGGTTAATATAAGAATCCAGCGAAATTCTATCACAATCGTTCAATTTCCGTCGCTCCTATTTCAGATAGCGTATTGGGCTATGCGCCGTCTCAATGCGCATGAAATGGCGAGTAAAATGCACTATTAAACTTCTAGGGTAGGGCAAACAGAGACCCGATTAGATCATTTTATATTATGGTTAATTTAAGAATTCAGCCGAATTCTATCACATTTGTTCAATTTACGTCGCTCCTATTTCAGATAGCGTACTGGGCTAGGCGGAATCTTAAAGCGCGTGGATTGGCGAGTAAAATGCACTATTAAACTTCTTGGATAAGGCAAACAGAGACCCGATTCGTGCATTTTATATTACCTTTAATATAAGAATTCAGCGTAATTCTATCACATTTGTTCAACGTACGTCGCTCCTATTTCAGATAGCGTACTGGGATAGGCGGCATCTTAAAGCGCGTGGAATGGCGGGTAAAATGCACTATTAAACTTATATGATAGGGCTATCAGAGACCCGATTAGATCATTTTATATTTTGGTTAATATAAGAATTCAGCGAAATTCTATCACATTTGTTCAACTTACGTCGCTCCTATTTCAGATAGCGTATTGGGCTAAGCGGCATCTCAAAGCGCATGAAATGACGAGTGCAATGCACTATTAATCTTCAAGGGTAGGGCGAACAGAGACCCGATTAGAACATTTTACATTATGGTTAATATAAGAATTCAGCCAAATTCTCTCACATTTGTTCAATTTACGTCGCTCCTATTTCAGATAGCTTATTGGGCAAAGCGGCACCTCAAAGCGCAAGAAATGACGAGTAAAATGCACTATTAAACTTCTAGGGTAGGGCAAACAGAGACCCGATTAGATCATTTTATGTTATGGTTAATTTAAGAATTCAGCCAAATTCTATCACATTTCTTCAATTTGCGTCGCTCCTATTTCAGATAGCGTACTGGGCTAGGCGGAATCTTAAACCGCGTGGATTGGCGAGTAAAATGCACTATTAAACTTCTATGATAGGGCAATCAGAGACCCGAATAGATCATTTTATATTACGGTTAATATAAGAATTCAGCGTAATTCTATCACATTTGTTCAACTTACGTCGCTCCTATTTCAGATAGCGTACTGGGCTAGGCGGCATCTTAAAGCGCGTGGAATGGCGAGTAAAATGCACTACTAATCTTCTATGATAGGGCAATCAGAGACCCGATTCGATCATTTTATATTTTGATTAATATAAGGTTTCAGGGAAATTCTATCACATTTGTTCAATTTACGTCGCTCCTATTTCAGATAGCGTATTGGGCTAAGCCGGATCTCAAAGCGCATGAAATGGCGACTAAAATGCACTATTAAACTTCTAGGGTAGGGCAAACAGAGACCCGATTAGATCATTTTATATTATGGTTAATTTAAGAATGCAGCAAAATTCTATCACATTTGTTCAACGTACGTCGCTCCTATTTCAGATAGCGTACTGGGATAGGCGGCATCTTAAAGCGCGTGGAATGGCGGGTAAAATGCACTATTAAACTTATATGATAGGGCTATCAGAGACCCGATTAGATCATTTTATATTTTGGTTAATATAAGAATTCAGCGAAATTCTATCACATTTGTTCAACTTACGTCGCTCCTATTTCAGATAGCGTATTGGGCTAAGCGGCATCTCAAAGCGCATGAAATGACGAGTGAAATGCACTATTAATCTTCAAGGGTAGGGCGAACAGAGACCCGATTAGAACATTTTACATTATGGTTAATATAAGAATTCAGCGAAATTCTCTCACATTTGTTCAATTTACGTCGCTCCTATTTCAGATAGCTTATTGGGCAAAGCGGCACCTCAAAGCGCAAGAAATGACGAGTAAAATGCACTATTAAACTTCTAGGGTAGGGCAAACAGAGACCCGATTAGATCATTTTATGTTATGGTTAATTTAAGAATTCAGCCAAATTCTATCACATTTGTTCAATTTGCGTCGCTCCTATTTCAGATAGCGTACTGGGCTAGGCGGAATCTTAAAGCGCGTGGATTGGCGAGTAAAATGCACTATTAAACTTCTATGATAGGGCAATCAGAGACCCGATTAGATCATTTTATATTTTGGTTAATATAAGAATTCAGCGAAATTCTATCACAATTGTTCTATTTACGTCGCTCCTATTTCAGATAGCGTATTGGGCTAAGCGGCATCTCAAAGCGCATGAAATGGCGAGTAGAATGCACTATTAAACTTCTAGGTTAGTGCAAACAGAGACCCGATTAGTTCATTTTATATTACGGTTAATATAAGAATTCAGCTTAATTCTATCACATTTGTTCAATTTACGTCGCTCCTATTTCAGATAGCGTATTGGGCTATGCGGCATCTCAAAGCGCATGAAATGACGAGTGAAATGCACTATTATACATCTAGGGTAGGGTGAACAGAGACCCGAAGAGATCATTTTACATTAAGGTGAATATAAGAATGCAGCGTAATTCTGTCACATTTGTTCAACTTACGTCGCTCCTATTTCAGATAGCGTATTGGGCTATGCGGCATCTCAAAGCGCGTGGAATGGCGCGTAAAATGCACTATTAAACTTCTATGATAGGGCTATCAGAGACCCGATTAGATCATTTTATATTTTGGTTAATATAAGAAGCCAGCGAAATTCTATCACATTTGTTCAATTTACGTCGCTCCTATTTCAGATAGCGTATTGGGCTAAGCGGCATCTCAAAGCGCATGAAATGACGAGTGAAATGCACTATTAAACTTCTATGATAAGGCAAACAGAGACCCGATTAGATCATTTTATATTACGGTTAATATAAGAATTCAGCGTAATTCTATCACATTCGTTCAACTTACGTCTCTCCTATTTCAGATAGCGTAGTGGGCTAGGCGGCATCTTAAAGCGCGTGGAAGGGCGAGTAAAATGCACTATTAAACTTCTATGATAGGGCAATCAGAGACCCGACTAGATCATTTTATATTTTGTTTAATATAAGATTTCAGGGAAATTCTATCACATTTGTTCAGTTTACGTCGCTCCTATTTCAGAGAGCGTATTGGGCTAAGCGGCATCTCAAAGCGCATGAAATGGCGAGTAAAATGCACTATTAAACTTCTAGGGTAGGGCAAACAGAGACCCGATTAGATCATTTTATATTATGGTTAATTTAAGAATTCAGCAAAGTTCTATCACATTTGTTCAATTTACGTCGCTCCTATTTCAGATAGCGTATTGGGCTAAGCGGCATCTCAAAGCGCATGAAATGGCGAATAAAATGCACTATTAAACTTCTAGGCTAGGGCGAACAGAGCCCCGATCAGATCATTTAACATCATGGTTAATAAAAGAATTCAGCGAAATTCTATCACATTTGTTCAATTTACATCGCTCCTATTTCAGATAGCGTATTGGGCTATGCGGCATCTCAAAGCGCATGAAGTGGCGAATAAATTGCTCTATTAAACTTCTAGGGTAGGGCAAACAGAGACCCGATTAGATCATTTTATATTATGGTTAATTTAAGTATTCAGCCAAATTCTATCACATTTGTTCAATTTACGTCGCTCCTATTTCAGATAGCGTACTGGGCTAGGCGGAATCTTAAAGCGCGTGGATTGGCGAGTAAAATGCACTATTAATCTTCTAGGGTAGGGCGAACAGAGACCCGATTAGAACACTTTACATTAAGGTTAATATAAGAATTCTGCGAAAGTCGCTCACATTTGTTCAATTTACGTCGCTGATATTTCATATTGCGTATTGGGCTAAGCGGCATCTCAATGCGCATGAAATGGCGAGTAAAATGCACTATTAAACTTCTAGGATAAGGCAAACAGAGACCCGATTCGATCATTTTATATTACGCTTAATATAAGAATTCAGCGTAATTCTATCACATTTGTTCAACGTACGTCGCTCCTATTTCAGATAGCGTACTGGGCTAGGCGGCATCTTAAAGCGCACGAAATGGCGAGTAAAATGCTCTATTAAACTTCTATTATAGGGCTATCAGAGACCCGATTAGATCATTTTATATTTTGGTTAATATAAGAATCCAGCGAAATTCTATCACAATCGTTCAATTTCCGTCGCTCCTATTTCAGATAGCGTATTGGGCTATGCGCCGTCTCAATGCGCATGAAATGGCGAGTAAAATGCACTATTAAACTTCTAGGGTAGGGCAAACAGAGACCCGATTAGATCATTTTATATTATGGTTAATTTAAGAATTCAGCCGAATTCTATCACATTTGTTCAATTTACGTCGCTCCTATTTCAGATAGCGTACTGGGCTAGGCGGAATCTTAAAGCGCGTGGATTGGCGAGTAAAATGCACTATTAAACTTCTTGGATAAGGCAAACAGAGACCCGATTCGTGCATTTTATATTACCTTTAATATAAGAATTCAGCGTAATTCTATCACATTTGTTCAACGTACGTCGCTCCTATTTCAGATAGCGTACTGGGATAGGCGGCATCTTAAAGCGCGTGGAATGGCGGGTAAAATGCACTATTAAACTTATATGATAGGGCTATCAGAGACCCGATTAGATCATTTTATATTTTGGTTAATATAAGAATTCAGCGAAATTCTATCACATTTGTTCAACTTACGTCGCTCCTATTTCAGATAGCGTATTGGGCTAAGCGGCATCTCAAAGCGCATGAATGACGAGTGCAATGCACTATTAATCTTCAAGGGTAGGGCGAACAGAGACCCGATTAGAACATTTTACATTATGGTTAATATAAGAATTCAGCCAAATTCTCTCACATTTGTTCAATTTACGTCGCTCCTATTTCAGATAGCTTATTGGGCAAAGCGGCATCTCAAAGCGCAAGAAATGACGAGTAAAATGCACTATTAAACTTCTAGGGTAGGGCAAACAGAGACCCGATTAGATCATTTATGTTATGGTTAATTTAAGAATTCAGCCAAATTCTATCACATTTGTTCAATTTGCGTCGCTCCTATTTCAGATAGCGTACTGGGCTAGGCGGAATCTTAAAGCGCGTGGATTGGCGAGTAAAATGCACTATTAAACTTCTATGATAGGGCAATCAGAGACCCGATTAGATCATTTTATATTTGGTTAATATAAGAATTCAGCGAAATTCTATCACAATTGTTCTATTTACGTCGCTCCTATTTCAGATAGCGTATTGGGCTAAGCGGCATCTCAAAGCGCATGAAATGGCGAGTAGAATGCACTATTAAACTTCTAGGTTAGGGCAAACAGAGACCCGATTAGTTCATTTTATATTACGGTTAATATAAGAATTCAGCTTAATTCTATCACATTTGTTCAATTTACGTCGCTCCTATTTCAGATAGCGTATTGGGCTATGCGGCATCTCAAAGCGCATGAAATGACGAGTGAAATGCACTATTATACATCTAGGGTAGGGTGAACAGAGACCCGAAGAGATCATTTTACATTAAGGTGAATATAAGAATGCAGCGTAATTCTGTCACATTTGTTCAACTTACGTCGCTCCTATTTCAGATAGCGTATTGGGCTAGGCGGCATCTTAAAGCGCGTGGAATGGCGAGTAAAATGCACTATTAAACTTCTATGATAGGGCAATCAGAGACCCGATTAGATCATTTTATATTTTGGTTAATATAAGAAGCCAGCGAAATTCTATCACATTTGTTCAATTTACGTCGCTCCTATTTCAGATAGCGTATTGGGCTAAGCGGCATCTCAAAGCGCATGAAATGACGAGTGAAATGCACTATTAAACTTCTATGATAAGGCAAACAGAGACCCGATTAGATCATTTTATATTACGGTTAATATAAGAATTCAGCGTAATTCTATCACATTCGTTCAACTTACGTCTCTCCTATTTCAGATAGCGTAGTGGGCTAGGCGGCATCTTAAAGCGCGTGGAATGGCGAGTAAAATGCACTATTAAACTTCTATGATAGGGCAATCAGAGACCCGACTAGATCATTTTATATTTTGTTTAATATAAGATTTCAGGGAAATCCTATCACATTTGTTCAGTTTACGTCGCTCCTATTTCAGAGAGCGTATTGGGCTAAGCGGCATCTCAAAGCGCATGAAATGGCGAGTAAAATGCACTATTAAACTTCTAGGGTAGGCCAAACAGAGACCCGATTAGATCATTTTATATTATGGTTAATTTAAGAATTCAGCAAAGTTCTATCACATTTGTTCAATTTACGTCGCTCATATTTCAGATAGCGTATTGGGCTAAGCGGCCTCTCAAAGCGCATGAAATGGCGAATAAAATGCACTATTAAACTTCTAGGCTAGGGCGAACAGAGCCCCGATCAGATCATTTAACATCATGGTTAATAAAAGAATTCAGCGAAATTCTATCACATTTGTTCAATTTACATCGCTCCTATTTCAGATAGCGTATTGGGCTATGCGGCATCTCAAAGCGCATGAAGTGGCGAATAAATTGCTCTATTAAACTTCTAGGGTAGGGCAAACAGAGACCCGATTCGATCATTTTATATTATGGTTAATTTAAGAATTCAGCGAAGTTCTATCACATTTTTTCAATTTACGTCGCTCCTATTTCAGATAGCGTATTGGTCTAAGCGCCATCTCAAAGCGCATGAAATGGCGAGTAAAATGCACTATTAAACTTCTAGGGTAGGGCAAACAGAGACCCGATAAGACCATTATATATTATGATTAATTTAAGAATTCTGCGAAACTCTATCACATTTGTTCAACTTACGTCGCTCCTATTTCAGATAGCGTACTGGGCTGGGCGGCATCGTAAAGCGCGTGGAATGGCGAGTAAAATGCACTATTAAACTTCTATGATAGGGCTATCAGAGACCCGATTAGATCATTTTATATTTTGGTTAATATAAGAAGCCAGCGAAATTCTATCACATTTGTTCAATTTACGTCGCTCCTATTTCAGATAGCTTATTGGGCTAAGCGGCATCTCAAAGCGCATGAAATGTCGAGTGAAATGCACTAGTAATCTTCTAGGGTAGGGCGATCAGAGACCCGATTAGATCATTTTATATTACGGTTAATATAAGAATTCAGCGTAATTCTATCACATTTGTTCAACATACGTCGCTCCTATTTGAGATAGCGTACTGGGCTAGGCGGCATCTTAAAGCGCGTGGAAGGGCGAGTAAAATGCACTATTAAACTTCTATGATAGGGCAATCAGAGACCCGACTAGATCATCTTATATTTTGGTTAATATAAGAATTCAGCGAAATTCTATCACAATTGTTCAATTTACGTCGCTCCTATTGCAGATAGCGTATTGGGCTTAGCGGCATCTCAAAGCGCATGAAATGACGAGTGAAATGCACTATTAAACTTCTAGGGTAGGGCAAACAGAGACCCGATTAGATCATTTTATATTATGGTTAATTTAAGAATTCAGCAAAATTCTATCACATTTGTTCAACTTACGTCGCTCCTATTTCAGATAGCGTATTGGGCTAAGCGGCACCTCAAAGCGCATGAAATGGCGAGTGCAATGCACTATTAGACTTCTATGGTAGGGCGAACAGAGACCCGATTGGATCATTTTACGTTAAGGTTTATATAAGAATTCACGGAAATTCTATCACATTTGTTCAATTTACGTCGCTCCTATTTCAGATAGCGTATTGGGCTAAGCGGCCTCTCAAAGCGCATGAAATGGCGCGTAAAATGCGCTATTAAACTTCTAGGATAAGGCAAACGGAGACCCGATTAGTTCATTTTATATTACGGTTAATATAAGAATTCAGCGTAATTCTATCACATTTGTTCATCTTACGTCGCTCCTATTTCAGATAGCCTACTGACCTAGGCGGCATCTCAAAGCGCGTGGAAGGGCGAGTAAAATGCTCTACTAAACTTCTATGATAGAGCAATCAGAGACCCGATTAGATCATTTTATATTTTGTTTAATATAAGATTTCAGGGAAATTCTATCACATTTGTTCAATTTACGTCGCTCCTATTTCAGATAGCGTATTGGGCTAAGCCGGATCTCAAAGCGCATGAAATGGCGACTAAAATGCACTATTAAACTTCTAGGGTACGGCAAACAGAGACCCGAGCAGATCATTTTACATTATGGTTAATAAAAGAATTCAGCGTAATTCTATCACATTTGTTCAATTTACGTCGCTCCTATTTCAGACAGCTTATTGGGCTAAGCGGCATCTCAAAGCGCATGAAATGGCGAGTGAAATGCACCATTAAACTTCTAGGGTAAGGCAAACAGAGACCCGATTAGATGATTTTATATTACGGTTAATATAAGAATTCAGCGTAATTCTAACATATTTGTTCAATTTACGTCGCTCCTATTTCAGATGCGTATTGGGCTAAGCGGCATCTCAAAGCGCATGAAATGGCGAGTAAAATGCACTATTAAACTTCTAGGGTAAGGCAAACAGAGACCCGATTAGATCATTTTATATTACGGTTAATATAAGAATTCAGCGTAATTCTATCACATTTGTTCAACTTACGTCGCTCCTATTTCAGATAGCGTACTGGGCTAGGCGGCATCTGAAAGCGCGTGGAAGGGCGAGTAAAATGCACTACTAAACTTCTATGACAGGGAATCAGAGTCCCGATTAGATTATTTTATATTTTGGTTAATATAAGAATTCAGCGAAATTCTATCACATTTGTTCAATTTACGTCGCTCCTATTTCAGATAGCTTATTGGGCTAAGATGCATCTCAAAGCGCATGAAATGACGAGTGAAATGCACTATTAAACTTCTATGATAAGGCAAACAGAGACCCGATTAGATCATTTTATATTACGGTTAATATATGAATTCAGCGTAATTCTATCACATTCGTTCAACTTACGTCTCTCCTATTTCAGATAGCGTAGTGGGCTAGGCGGCATCTTAAAGCGCGTGGAAGGGCGAGTAAAATGCACTACTAAGCTTTTATGATAGGGCAATCAGAGTCCCGATTAGATCATTTTATATTTTGGTTAATATAAGAATTCAGCGAAATTCTATCACATTTGTTCAATTTACGTTGCTCCTATTGCAGATAGCGTATTGGGCTAAGCGGCATCTCAAAGCGCTTGAAATGGCGAGTGAAATGCACTATTAAACTTCTAGGATAAGGCAAACAGAGACCCGATTTGGTCATTTTATATTACGGTTAATATAAGAATTCAGAGTAATTCTATCACATTTGTTCAATTTACGTCGCTCCTATTTCAGATAGCTTATTGGGCTAAGCGCCATCTCAAAGCGCATGAAATGGCGAGCAAAATGCACTGTTAAACTTCTAGGGTAGGGCAAACAGAGACCCGATTTGGTCATTTTATATTACGGTTAATATAAGAATTCAGAGTAATTCTATCACATTTGTTCAATTTACGTCGCTCCTATTCCAGATAGCGTATTGGGCTAAGCGGCATCTCAAAGCGCATGAAATGGCGAGTAAAATGCGCTATTAAACTTCTAGGATAAGGGAAACAGAGACCCGATTAGATCATTTTATATTACGGTTAATATAAGAATTCAGCGTAATTCTATCACATTTGTTCAACTTACGTCGCTCCTATTTCAGATAGCGTATTGGGCTAAGCGGCACCTCAAAGCGCATGAAATGGCGAGTGAAATGCACTATTAGACTTCTATGGTAGGGCGAACAGAGACCCGATTGGATCATTTTACATTAAGGTTAATATAAGAATTCACGGAAATTCTATCACATTTGTTCAATTTACGTCGCTCCTATTCCAGATAGCGTATTGGGCTAAGCGGCATCTTAAAGCGCAAGAAATGGCGAGTAAAATGCACTATTAAACTTCTAGGGTAGGGCAAACAGAGAGCCGGTTAGATCATTTTATATTACGGTTAATATAAGAATTCAGCGTAATTCTACCACATTTGTTCAATTTACGTCGCTGATATTTCAGATAGCGTATTGGGCTAAGCGGCATCTCAAAGCGCAAGAAATGGCGAGTGAAATGCACTGTTGAACTTCTAGGATAAGGCAAACAGAGACCCGATTAGATCATTTTATATTACGGTTAATATAAGAATTCAGCGTAATTCTATCACGTTTTATCAACTTACGTCGCTCCTATATCAGATAGCGTACTGGGCTCGGCGGCATCTTAAAGCGCAAGAAATGGCGAGTAAAATGCACTATTTAACTTCTAGGGTAGGGCAAACAGAGACCCGATTAGATCATTTTATATTACGGTTAATATAAGAATTCAGCGTAATTCCATCACATTTGTTCAACTTACGTCGCTCCTATTTCAGATAGCGTACTGGGCTAGGCGGCATCTAAAGCGCGTGGAAGGGTGAGTAAAATGCACTACTAAACTTATAGGGTAGGGCAAACAGAGACCCGATTAGATCATATTATATTATGGTTAATTTAAGAATTCAGCAAAATTCTATCACATTTGTTCAATTTACATCGCTCCTATTTCAGATATCGTATTGGGCTAAGAGGCAACTCAAAGCGCATGCAATGACGAGTGAAATGCAGTATTAAACTTCTAAGGTAGGGCGAACAGAGACCCGATTAGATCATTTTATATTAAGGTTAATATAAGAATTCAGCGAAATTCTATCACATTTGTTCAATTTACGTCGCTCCTATTTCAGATAGCTTATTGGGCTAAGCGGCATCTCAAAGCGCATGAAATGGCGAGTGAAATGCACTATTAAACATCTAGAGTAGGGCGAACAAAGACCCGATTAGATCATTTTACATTAAGGTGTATATAAGAATTCAGGGAAATTCTATCACATTTGTTCAATTTACGTCGCTCCTATTTCAGATAGCGTATTGGGCTAAGCGCCATCTCAAAGCGCATGAAATGGCGAGCACAGTGCACTATTAAACTTCTGGGGTAGGGCAAACAGAGACCCGATTCGATCATTTTATATTATGGTTAATTTAAGAATTCAGCGAAGTTCTATCACATTTTTTCAATTTACGTCGCTCCTATTTCAGATAGCGTATTGGTCTAAGCGCCATCTCAAAGCGCATGAAATGGCGAGTAAAATGCACTATTAAACTTCTAGGGTAGGGCAAACAGAGACCCGATAAGACCATTATATATTATGATTAATTTAAGAATTCTGCGAAACTCTATCACATTTGTTCAACTTACGTCGCTCCTATTTCAGATAGCGTACTGGGCTCGGCGGCATCGTAAAGCGCGTGGAATGGCGAGTAAAATGCACTATTAAACTTCTATGATAGGGCTATCAGAGACCCGATTAGATCATTTTATATTTTGGTTAATATAAGAAGCCAGCGAAATTCTATCACATTTGTTCAATTTACGTCGCTCCTATTTCAGATAGCTTATTGGGCTAAGCGGCATCTCAAAGCGCATGAAATGTCGAGTGAAATGCACTAGTAATCTTCTAGGGTAGGGCGATCAGAGACCCGATTAGATCATTTTATATTACGGTTAATATAAGAATTCAGCGTAATTCTATCACATTTGTTCAACATACGTCGCTCCTATTTGAGATAGCGTACTGGGCTAGGCGGCATCTTAAAGCGCGTGGAAGGGCGAGTAAAATGCACTATTAAACTTCTATGATAGGGCAATCAGAGACCCGACTAGATCATTTTATATTTTGGTTAATATAAGAATTCAGCGAAATTCTATCACAATTGTTCAATTTACGTCGCTCCTATTGCAGATAGCGTATTGAGCTTAGCGGCATCTCAAAGCGCATGAAATGACGAGTGAAATGTACTATTAAACTTCTATGACAGGGAATCAGAGTCCCGATTAGATCATTTTATATTTTGGTTAATATAAGAATTCAGCGAAATTCTATCACATTTGTTCAATTTACGTCGCTCCTATTTCAGATAGCTTATTGGGCTAAGATGCATCTCAAAGCGCATGAAATGACGAGTGAAATGCACTATTAAACTTCTATGATAAGGCAAACAGAGACCCGATTAGATCATTTTATATTACGGTTAATATATGAATTCAGCGTAATTCTATCACATTCGTTCAACTTACGTCGCTCCAATTTCAGATAGCGTACTGGGCTAGGCGGCATCTTAAAGCGCGTGGAATGGCGAGCAAAATGCACTATTAAACTTCTATGATAGGGCAATCAGAGACCCGACTAGATCATTTTATATTTTGGTTAATATAAGAATTCAGCGAAATTCTATCACAATTGTTCAATTTACGTCGCTCCTATTTCAGATAGCGTATTGGGCTAAGCGGCATCTCAAAGCGCATGAAATGACGAGTGAAAGGCACTATTAAACTTCTAGGGTAGGGCGAACAGAGAACCGATTAGATCATTTTACATTAAGGTTAATATAAGAATTCAGGGAAATTCTATCACGTTTTTCAATTTACGTCGCTCCTATTTCAGATAGCGTATTGGGCTAAGCGGCATCTCAAACCGCATGAGATGGCGAGTAAAATGCACTGTTAACTTCTAGGGTAGGGCAATCAGAGAGCCGATTAGATCATTGTATACTACGATTAATATAAGAATTCAGCGTAATTCTACCACATTTGTTCAATTTATGTCGCTGATATTTCAGATAGTGTATTGGGCTAAGCGGCATCTCAAAGCGCAAGAAATGGCGAGTAAAATGCACTGTTAAACTTCTAGGGTAGGGCAAACGGCGACCCGATAAGATCATTTTATTTTATGGTTAATTTAAGAATTCAGCGAAACTCTATCATATTTGTTCAATTTACGTCGCTCCTATTTCAGATAGCGTATTGGGCTAAGCGGCAGCTCAATGCGCATGAACTGGCGAGTAAAATGCACTATTAAACTTCTAGGATAAGGCAAACAGAGACCCGATTACATCATTTTATATTACGGTTAATATAAGAATTCAGCCAAATTCTATCACATTTGTTCAATTTACGTCGCTCCTATCTCAGATAGCGTATTGGGCTAAGCGGCATCTCAAAGCGCATGAAATGGCGAGTGAAATGCACTATTAAACTTCTAGGATAAGGCAAACAGAGACCCGATTTGGTCATTTTATATTACGGTTAATATAAGAATTCAGCGTAATTCTATCACATTTCTTCAACTTACGTCGCTCCTATTTCAGATAGCGTACTGGGCTAGGCGGCATCTTAAAGCGCGTGGATTGGCGAGTGAAATGCACTATTACTCTTCTAAGGTAGGGCGAACAGAGACCCGATTAGATCATTTTACATTAAGGTTAATATAAGTATTCAGGGAAATTCTATCACATTTGTTCAATTTACGTCGCTCCTATTTCAGATAGCGTATTGGGCTAAGCGGCATCTCAAAGCCCATGAAATGGCGAGTAAAATGCACTGTTAAACTTCTAGGGTCGGGCGAACAGAGACCCGATAAATCATTTCATATTTTGGTTAATATAAGAATTCAGAAAAATTCTATCATATTTGTTCAATTTACGTCGCTCCTATTTCAGATAGCGTATTGGGCTAAGCGGCAGCTCAATGCGCATGAAATGGCGAGTAAAATGCACTATTAAACTTCTAGGGTAGGTCGAACGGAGACCCGATTAGATCATTTTATATTACGGTTAATATAAGAATTCAGCGTAATTCTATCACATTTGTTCAACTTACGTCGCTCCTATATCAGATAGCGTACTGGGCTAGGCGGCATCTTAAAGCGCGTGGAAGGACGAGTAAAATGCACTACTAAACTTATAGGGTAGGGCAAACAGAGACCCGATTAGATCATATTATATTATGGTTAATTTAAGAATTCAGCAAAATTCTATCACATTTGTTCAATGTACATCGCTCCTATTTCAGATATCGTATTGGGCTAAGCGGCAACTCAAAGCGCATGCAATGACGAGTGAAATGCAGTATTAAACTTCTAAGGTAGGGCGAACAGAGACCCGATTAGATCATTTTACATTAAGGTGTATATAAGAATTCAGGGAAATTCTATCACATTTGTTCAATTTACGTCGCTCCTATTTCAGATAGCGTATTGGGCTAAGCGGCATCTCAAAGCGCATGAAATGGCGAGTGAAATGCACTATTAAACTTCTAGAGTAGGGCGAACAAAGACCCGATTAGATCATTTTACATTAAGGTGTATATAAGAATTCAGGGAAATTCTATCACATTTGTTCAATTTACGTCGCTCCTATTTCAGATAGCGTATTGGGCTAAGCGGCATCTCAAAGCGCATGAAATGGCGAGTAAAATGCACTATTAAACTTCTAGGGTAGGGCAAACAGAGACCCGATTAGATCATTTTATATTATGGTTAATTTAAGAATTCAGCCAAATTCTATCACATTTGTTCAATTTACATCGCTCCTATTTCAGATAGCGTACTGGGCTAGGCGGATTCTTAAAGCGCGTGGATTGGCGAGTAAAATGCACTATTAAACTTCTATGATATGGCAATCAGAGACCCGATTAGATCATTTTATATTTTGGTTAATATAAGAATTCAGGGAAATTCTATCACATTTGTTCAATTTACGTCGCTCCTATTTCAGATAGCGTATTGGGCTAAGCGGCATCTCAATGCGCATGAAATGCGAGTAAAATTCACTATTAAACTTCTAGGATAAGGCAAACAGGGACCCGATTAGATCATTTTATATTACGGTTAATAGAAGAATTCAGCGTAATTCTATCACATTTGTTCAACTTACGTCGCTCCTATTTCAGATAGCGTACTGGGCTAGGTGGCATCTTAAAGCGCGTGGAATGGCGAGTAAAATGCACTACTCAACTTCTATGATAGGGCAATCAGAGTCCCGTTTAGATCATTTTATATTTTGTTTAATATAATATTTCAGGGAAATTCTATCACATTTGTTCAATTAACGTCGCTCCTATTTCAGATAGCGTATTGGGCTAAGCGGCATCTCAAATCACATGAAATGGCGAGAAAAATGCACCATTAAACATCTAGGGTAAGGCAAACAGAGACCCGATTAGATCATTTTATATTATGGTTAATTTAAGAATTCAGCCAAATTCTATCTCATTTGTTCCATTTACGTCGCTACTATTTCAGATAGCGTATTGGGCTAAGCGCCATCTCAAAGCGCATGAAATGGCGAGTAAAATGCACTATTAAACTTCTAGGGTAGGGCAAACAGAGACCCGATTAGATCATTTTATATTATGGTTAATTTAAGAATTCAGCCAAATTCTATCACATTTGTTCAATTTACGTCGCTCCTATTTCAGATAGCGTACTGGGCTAGGCGGAATCTTAAAGCGCGTGGATTGGCGAGTAAAATGCACTTTTAAACTTGTATGATAGGGCAATCAGAGACCCGATTAGATCATTTTATATTTTGGTTAATATAAGAATTCAGCGAAATTCTATCACAATTGTTCTATTTACGTCGCTCCTATTTCAGATAGCGTATTGGGCTAAGCGGCATCTCAAAGCGCATGAAATGGCGAGTGAAATGCACTATCACACTTCTAGGGTAGGGCGAACAGAGACCCGATTAGATCATTTTACATTAAGGTTAATATAAGTATTCAGGGAAATTCTATCACAATTGTTCAATTTACGTCGCTCCTATTTCAGATAGCGTATTTGGCTAAGCAGCATCTCAAAGCGCATGAAATGACGAGTGGAATGCACTATTAAACTTCTATGATAAGGCAAACAGAGACCCGATTAGATCATTTTATAATACGGTTAATATAAGAATTCAGCGTAATTCTCTCACATTTGTTCCATTTACGTCGCTCCTACTTCAGATAGCGTATTGGGCTAGGCGGCATCTTAAAGCGCGTGGAAGGGCGAGCAAAATGTACTACTAAACTTCTATGATAGGGCAATCAGAGTCCCGATTAGATCATTTTATATTTTGGTTAATATAAGAATTCAGCGAAATTCTATCACATTTGTTCAATTTACGTTGCTCCTATTTCAGATAGCGTATTGGGCTAAGCGGCACCTCAAAGCGCATGAAATGACGAGTGAAATGCACTATTAAACTTCTAGGGTTGGGCGAACAAAGACCCGATTAGATCATTTTACATTAAGATTATTATAAGAATTCAGCGAAATTCTATCACATTTGTTCAATTTACGTGGGCTCCTATTTCAGATAGCGTGGTGGGCTAAGCGCCATCTCAAAGCGCATGAAATGGCGAGCAATGTGCACTATTAAACTTCTAGGATAAGGCAAACAGAGACCCGATTAGATAATTTTATATTACGGTTAATATAAGAATTCAGGGTAATTCTATCACGTTTGTTCAATGTACGACGCTCCTATTTCAGATAGCGTATTGGGCTAAGCGGCATCTCAAAGCGCATGAAATGGCGAGTAAAATGCACTGTTAAACTTCTAGGGTAGGGCAAACAGAGACCGGATTAGATCATTTCATATTATGGTTTATTTAAGAATTCAGAAAAATTCTATCACATTTGTTCAATTTACGTCGCTCCTATTTCAGATAGCTTATTGGGCTAAGCGGCATCTCAATGCGCATGAAATGGCGAGTAAAATGCACTGCTAAACTTGTAGGGTAGGGCAAACAGAGACCCGATTAGATCATTTTATATTATGGTTAATTTAAGAATTCAGCGAAATTCTCTCACATTTGTTCAATTTACGTCGCTCCTATTTCAAATAGCGTATTGGGCTAAGCGGCATCTCAAAGCGCATGAAATGGCGAGTAAAATGCACTATTAAACTTCTAGGGTAGGGCAAACAGAGACCCGATTAGATCATTTTATATTATGGTTAATTTAAGAATTCAGCGTAATTCTATCACATTTGTTCAACTTACGTCGCTCCTATTACAGATAGCGTACTGGGCTAGGCGGCATCTCAAAGCGCGTGGAAGGGCGAGTAGAATGCACTGCTAAACTTCTATGATAGGGCAATCAGAGTCCCGATTAGATCATTTTATATTTTGGTTAATATAAGAATTCAGCGAAATTCTATCACATTTGTTCAATTTACGTTGCTCCTATTTCAGATAGCGTATTGGGCTAAGCGGCACCTCAAAGCGCATGAAATGACGAGTGAAATGCACTATTAAACTTCTAGGGTTGGGCGAACAAAGACCCGATTAGATCATTTTACATTAAGATTATTATAAGAATTCAGCGAAATTCTATCACATTTGTTCAATTTACGTGGCTCCTATTTCAGATAGCGTGTTGGGCTAAGCGCCATCTCAAAGCGCATGAAATGGCGAGCAATGTGCACTATTAAACTTCTAGGATAAGGCAAACAGAGACCCGATTAGATAATTTTATATTACGGTTAATATAAGAATTCAGGGTAATTCTATCACGTTTGTTCAATGTACGACGCTCCTATTTCAGATAGCGTATTGGGCTAAGCGGCATCTCAAAGCGCATGAAATGGCGAGTAAAATGCACTGTTAAACTTCTAGGGTAGGGCAAACAGAGACCGGATTAGATCATTTCATATTATGGTTTATTTAAGAATTCAGAAAAATTCTATCACATTTGTTCAATTTACGTCGCTCCTATTTCAGATAGCTTATTGGGCTAAGCGGCATCTCAAAGCGCATGAAATGGCGAGTGAAATGCACTATTAAACTTCTAGAGTAGGGCGAACAAAGACCCGATTAGATCATTTTACATTAAGGTGTATATAAGAATTCAGGGAAATTCTATCACATTTGTTCAATTTACGTCGCTCCTATTTCAGATAGCGTATTGGGCTAAGCGGCATCTCAAAGCGCATGAAATGGCGAGTAAAATGCACTATTAAACTTCTAGGGTAGGGCAAACAGAGACCCGATTAGATCATTTTATATTATGGTTAATTTAAGAATTCAGCCAAATTCTATCACATTTGTTCAATTTACATCGCTCCTATTTCAGATAGCGTACTGGGCTAGGCGGAATCTTAAAGCGCGTGGATTGGCGAGTAAAATGCACTATTAAACTTCTATGATATGGCAATCAGAGACCCGATTAGATCATTTTATATTTTGGTTAATATAAGAATTCAGGGAAATTCTATCACATTTGTTCAATTTACGTCGCTCCTATTTCAGATAGCGTATTGGGCTAAGCGGCATCTCAATGCGCATGAAATGCGAGTAAAATTCACTATTAAACTTCTAGGATAAGGCAAACAGGGACCCGATTAGATCATTTTATATTACGGTTAATATAAGAATTCAGCGTAATTCTATCACATTTGTTCAACTTACGTCGCTCCTATTTCAGATAGCGTACTGGGCTAGGTGGCATCTTAAAGCGCGTGGAATGGCGAGTAAAATGCACTACTAAACTTCTATGATAGGGCAATCAGAGTCCCGTTTAGATCATTTTATATTTTGTTTAATATAATATTTCAGGGAAATTCTATCACATTTGTTCAATTAACGTCGCTCCTATTTCAGATAGCGTATTGGGCTAAGCGGCATCTCAAATCACATGAAATGGCGAGAAAAATGCACCATTAAACATCTAGGGTAAGGCAAACAGAGACCCGATTAGATCATTTTACATTAAGGTTAATATAAGTATTCAGGGAAATTCTATCACAATTGTTCAATTTACGTCGCTCCTATTTCAGATAGCGTATTGGGCTAAGCGGCATCTCAAAGCGCATGAAATGGCGAGTGAAATGCACTATCACACTTCTAGGGTAGGGCGAACAGAGACCCGATTAGATCATTTTACATTAAGGTTAATATAAGTATTCAGGGAAATTCTATCACAATTGTTCAATTTACGTCGCTCCTATTTCAGATAGCGTATTTGGCTAAGCAGCATCTCAAAGCGCATGAAATGACGAGTGGAATGCACTATTAAACTTCTATGATAAGGCAAACAGAGACCCGATTAGATCATTTTATAATACGGTTAATATAAGAATTCAGCGTAATTCTCTCACATTTGTTCCATTTACGTCGCTCCTACTTCAGATAGCGTATTGGGCTAGGCGGCATCTTAAAGCGCGTGGAAGGGCGAGCAAAATGTACTACTAAACTTCTATGATAGGGCAATCAGAGTCCCGATTAGATCATTTTATATTTTGGTTAATATAAGAATTCAGCGAAATTCTATCACATTTGTTCAATTTACGTTGCTCCTATTTCAGATAGCGTATTGGGCTAAGCGGCACCTCAAAGCGCATGAAATGACGAGTGAAATGCACTATTAAACTTCTAGGGTTGGGCGAACAAAGACCCGATTAGATCATTTTACATTAAGATTATTATAAGAATTCAGCGAAATTCTATCACATTTGTTCAATTTACGTGGCTCCTATTTCAGATAGCGTGTTGGGCTAAGCGCCATCTCAAAGCGCATGAAATGGCGAGCAATGTGCACTATTAAACTTCTAGGATAAGGCAAACAGAGACCCGATTAGATAATTTTATATTACGGTTAATATAAGAATTCAGGGTAATTCTATCACGTTTGTTCAATGTACGACGCTCCTATTTCAGATAGCGTATTGGGCTAAGCGGCATCTCAAAGCGCATGAAATGGCGAGTAAAATGCACTGTTAAACTTCTAGGGTAGGGCAAACAGAGACCGGATTAGATCATTTCATATTATGGTTTATTTAAGAATTCAGAAAAATTCTATCACATTTGTTCAATTTACGTCGCTCCTATTTCAGATAGCTTATTGGGCTAAGCGGCATCTCAATGCGCATGAAATGGCGGGTAAAATGCACTGCTAAACTTGTAGGGTAGGGCAAACAGAGACCCGATTAGATCATTTTATATTATGGTTAATTTAAGAATTCAGCGAAATTCTCTCACATTTGTTCAATTTACGTCGCTCCTATTTCAAATAGCGTATTGGGCTAAGCGGCATCTCAAAGCGCATGAAATGGCGAGTAAAATGCACTATTAAACTTCTAGGGTAGGGCAAACAGAGACCCGATTAGATCATTTTATATTATGGTTAATTTAAGAATTCAGCGTAATTCTATCACATTTGTTCAACTTACGTCGCTCCTATTACAGATAGCGTACTGGGCTAGGCGGCATCTTAAAGCGCGTGGAAGGGCGAGTAGAATGCACTGCTAAACTTCTATGATAGGGCAATCAGAGACCCGATTAGATCATTTTATATTTTGGTTAATATAAGAATTCAGCGAAATTCTATCACATTTGTTCAATTTACGTTGCTCCTATTTCAGATAGCGTATTGGGCTAAGCGGCACCTCAAAGCGCATGAAATGACGAGTGAAATGCACTATTAAACTTCTAGGGTTGGGCGAACAAAGACCCGATTAGATCATTTTACATTAAGATTATTATAAGAATTCAGCGAAATTCTATCACATTTGTTCAATTTACGTGGCTCCTATTTCAGATAGCGTGTTGGGCTAAGCGCCATCTCAAAGCGCATGAAATGGCGAGCAATGTGCACTATTAAACTTCTAGGATAAGGCAAACAGAGACCCGATTAGATAATTTTATATTACGGTTAATATAAGAATTCAGGGTAATTCTGTCACGTTTGTTCAATGTACGACGCTCCTATTTCAGATAGCGTATTGGGCTAAGCGGCATCTCAAAGCGCATGAAATGGCGAGTAAAATGCACTGTTAAACTTCTAGGGTAGGGCAAACAGAGACCGGATTAGATCATTTCATATTATGGTTTATTTAAGAATTCAGAAAAATTCTATCACATTTGTTCAATTTACGTCGCTCCTATTTCAGATAGCTTATTGGGCTAAGCGGCATCTCAAAGCGCATGAAATGGCGAGTGAAATGCACTATTAAACTTCTAGAGTAGGGCGAACAAAGACCCGATTAGATCATTTTACATTAAGGTGTATATAAGAATTCAGGGAAATTCTATCACATTTGTTCAATTTACGTCGCTCCTATTTCAGATAGCGTATTGGGCTAAGCGGCATCTCAAAGCGCATGAAATGGCGAGTAAAATGCACTATTAAACTTCTAGGGTAGGGCAAACAGAGACCCGATTAGATCATTTTATATTATGGTTAATTTAAGAATTCAGCCAAATTCTATCACATTTGTTCAATTTACATCGCTCCTATTTCAGATAGCGTACTGGGCTAGGCGGAATCTTAAAGCGCGTGGATTGGCGAGTAAAATGCACTATTAAACTTCTATGATATGGCAATCAGAGACCCGATTAGATCATTTTATATTTTGGTTAATATAAGAATTCAGGGAAATTCTATCACATTTGTTCAATTTACGTCGCTCCTATTTCAGATAGCGTATTGGGCTAAGCGGCATCTCAATGCGCATGAAATGCGAGTAAAATTCACTATTAAACTTCTAGGATAAGGCAAACAGGGACCCGATTAGATCATTTTATATTACGGTTAATATAAGAATTCAGCGTAATTCTATCACATTTGTTCAACTTACGTCGCTCCTATTTCAGATAGCGTACTGGGCTAGGTGGCATCTTAAAGCGCGTGGAATGGCGAGTAAAATGCACTACTAAACTTCTATGATAGGGCAATCAGAGTCCCGTTTAGATCATTTTATATTTTGTTTAATATAATATTTCAGGGAAATTCTATCACATTTGTTCAATTAACGTCGCTCCTATTTCAGATAGCGTATTGGGCTAAGCGGCATCTCAAATCACATGAAATGGCGAGAAAAATGCACCATTAAACATCTAGGGTAAGGCAAACAGAGACCCGATTAGATCATTTTATATTATGGTTAATTTAAGAATTCAGCCAAATTCTATCTCATTTGTTCCATTTACGTCGCTACTATTTCAGATAGCGTATTGGGCTAAGCGCCATCTCAAAGCGCATGAAATGGCGAGTAAAATGCACTATTAAACTTCTAGGGTAGGGCAAACAGAGACCCGATTAGATCATTTTATATTATGGTTAATTTAAGAATTCAGCCAAATTCTATCACATTTGTTCAATTTACGTCGCTCCTATTTCAGATAGCGTACTGGGCTAGGCGGAATCTTAAAGCGCGTGGATTGGCGAGTAAAATGCACTTTTAAACTTGTATGATAGGGCAATCAGAGACCCGATTAGATCATTTTATATTTTGGTTAATATAAGAATTCAGCGAAATTCTATCACAATTGTTCTATTTACGTCGCTCCTATTTCAGATAGCGTATTGGGCTAAGCGGCATCTCAAAGCGCATGAAATGGCGAGTGAAATGCACTATCACACTTCTAGGGTAGGGCGAACAGAGACCCGATTAGATCATTTTACATTAAGGTTAATATAAGTATTCAGGGAAATTCTATCACAATTGTTCAATTTACGTCGCTCCTATTTCAGATAGCGTATTTGGCTAAGCAGCATCTCAAAGCGCATGAAATGACGAGTGGAATGCACTATTAAACTTCTATGATAAGGCAAACAGAGACCCGATTAGATCATTTTATAATACGGTTAATATAAGAATTCAGCGTAATTCTCTCACATTTGTTCAATTTACGTCGCTCCTACTTCAGATAGCGTATTCGGCTAGGCGGCATCTTAAAGCGCGTGGAAGGGCGAGCAAAATGTACTACTAAACTTCTATGATAGGGCAATCAGAGTCCCGATTAGATCATTTTATATTTTGGTTAATATAAGAATTCAGCGAAATTCTATCACATTTGTTCAATTTACGTTGCTCCTATTTCAGATAGCGTATTGGGCTAAGCGGCACCTCAAAGCGCATGAAATGACGAGTGAAATGCACTATTAAACTTCTAGGGTTGGGCGAACAAAGACCCGATTAGATCATTTTACATTAAGATTATTATAAGAATTCAGCGAAATTCTATCACATTTGTTCAATTTACGTGGCTCCTATTTCAGATAGCGTGTTGGGCTAAGCGCCATCTCAAAGCGCATGAAATGGCGAGCAATGTGCACTATTAAACTTCTAGGATAAGGCAAACAGAGACCCGATTAGATAATTTTATATTACGGTTAATATAAGAATTCAGGGTAATTCTATCACGTTTGTTCAATGTACGACGCTCCTATTTCAGATAGCGTATTGGGCTAAGCGGCATCTCAAAGCGCATGAAATGGCGAGTAAAATGCACTGTTAAACTTCTAGGGTAGGGCAAACAGAGACCGGATTAGATCATTTCATATTATGGTTTATTTAAGAATTCAGAAAAATTCTATCACATTTGTTCAATTTACGTCGCTCCTATTTCAGATAGCTTATTGGGCTAAGCGGCATCTCAATGCGCATGAAATGGCGGGTAAAATGCACTGCTAAACTTGTAGGGTAGGGCAAAAAGAGACCCGATTAGATCATTTTATATTATGGTTAATTTAAGAATTCAGCGAAATTCTCTCACATTTGTTCAATTTACGTCGCTCCTATTTCAAATAGCGTATTGGGCTAAGCGGCATCTCAAAGCGCATGAAATGGCGAGTAAAATGCACTATTAAACTTCTAGGGTAGGGCAAACAGAGACCCGATTAGATCATTTTATATTATGGTTAATTTAAGAATTCAGCGTAATTCTATCACATTTGTTCAACTTACGTCGCTCCTATTACAGATAGCGTACTGGGCTAGGCGGCATCTTAAAGCGCGTGGAAGGGCGAGTAGAATGCACTGCTAAACTTCTATGATAGGGCAATCAGAGTCCCGATTAGATCATTTTATATTTTGGTTAATATAAGAATTCAGCGAAATTCTATCACATTTGTTCAATTTACGTTGCTCCTATTTCAGATAGCGTATTGGGCTAAGCGGCACCTCAAAGCGCATGAAATGACGAGTGAAATGCACTATTAAACTTCTAGGGTTGGGCGAACAAAGACCCGATTAGATCATTTTACATTAAGATTATTATAAGAATTCAGCGAAATTCTATCACATTTGTTCAATTTACGTGGCTCCTATTTCAGATAGCGTGTTGGGCTAAGCGCCATCTCAAAGCGCATGAAATGGCGAGCAATGTGCACTATTAAACTTCTAGGATAAGGCAAACAGAGACCCGATTAGATAATTTTATATTACGGTTAATATAAGAATTCAGGGTAATTCTATCACGTTTGTTCAATGTACGACGCTCCTATTTCAGATAGCGTATTGGGCTAAGCGGCATCTCAAAGCGCATGAAATGGCGAGTAAAATGCACTGTTAAACTTCTAGGGTAGGGCAAACAGAGACCGGATTAGATCATTTCATATTATGGTTTATTTAAGAATTCAGAAAAATTCTATCACATTTGTTCAATTTACGTCGCTCCTATTTCAGATAGCTTATTGGGCTAAGCGGCATCTCAATGCGCATGAAATGGCGGGTAAAATGCACTGCTAAACTTGTAGGGTAGGGCAAACAGAGACCCGATTAGATCATTTTATATTATGGTTAATTTAAGAATTCAGCGAAATTCTCTCACATTTGTTCAATTTACGTCGCTCCTATTTCAAATAGCGTATTGGGCTAAGCGGCATCTCAAAGCGCATGAAATTGCGAGTAAAGTGCACTATTAAACTTCTAGGGTAGGGCAAACAGAGACCCGATTAGATCATTTTATATTATGGTTAATTTAAGAATTCAGCGTAATTCTATCACATTTGTTCAACTTACGTCGATCCTATTACAGATAGCGTACTGGGCTAGGCGGCATCTTAAAGCGCGTGGAAGGGCGAGTAGAATGCACTGCTAAACTTCTATGATAGGGCAATCAGAGTCCCGATTAGATCATTTTATATTTTGGTTAATATAAGAATTCAGCGAAATTCTATCACATTTGTTCAATTTACGTTGCTCCTATTTCAGATAGCGTATTGGGCTAAGCGGCACCACAAAGCGCATGAAATGACGAGTGAAATGCACTATTAAACTTCTAGGGTTGGGCGAACAAAGACCCGATTAGATCATTTTACATTAAGATTATTATAAGAATTCAGCGAAATTCTATCACATTTGTTCAATTTACGTCGCTCCTATTTCAGATAGCATATTGGGCTAAGCGCCATCTCAAAGCGCATGAAATGGCGAGCATTGTGCACTATTAAACTTCTAGGATAAGGCAAACAGAGACCCGATTAGATAATTTTATATTACGGTCAATATAAGAATTCAGGGTAATTCTATCACGTTTGTTCAATGTACGACGCTCCTATTTCAGATAGCGTATTGGGCTAAGCGGCATCTCAAAGCGCATCAAATTGCGAGTAAAATGCACTGTTAAACTTCTAGGGTAGGGCAAACAGAGACCCGATTAGATCATTTCATATTATGGTTTATTTAAGAATTCAGAAAAATTCTATCACATTTGTTCAATTTACGTCGCTCCTATTTCAGATAGCTTATTGGGCTAAGCGGCATCTCAATGCGCATGAAATGGCGAGTAAAATGCACTGCTAAACTTGTAGGGTAGGGCAAACAGAGACCCGATTAGATCATTTTATATTATGGTTAATTTAAGATGTCAGCAAAATTCTGTCACATTTGTTCAATTTACGTCGCTCCAATTTCAGATAGCGTACTGGGCTGGACAGCATCTTAAAGCGCGTGGAATGGCGAGCAAAATGCACTATTAAACTTCTATGATAGGGCAATCAGAGACCCGACTAGATCATTTTATATGTTGGTTAATATAAGAATTCAGCGAAATTCTATCACAATTGTTCTATTTACGTCGCTCCTATTTCAGATAGCGTATTGGGCTAAGCGGCATCTCAAAGCGCATGAAATGGCGAGTGAAATGCACTATTACACTTCTAGGGTAGGGCGAACAGAGACCCGATTAGATCATTTTACATTAAGGTTAATATAAGTATTCAGGGAAATTCTATCACAATTGTTCAATTTACGTCGCTCCTATTTCAGATAGCGTATTTGGCTAAGCAGCATCTCAAAGCGCATGAAATGACGAGTGAAATGCACTATTAAACTTCTATGATAAGGCAAACAGAGACCCGATTAGATCATTTTATAATACGGTTAATATAAGAATTCAGCGTAATTCTCTCACATTTGTTCAATTTACGTCGCTCCTACTTCAGATAGCGTATTGGGCTAGGCGGCATCTTAAAGCGCGTGGAAGGGCGAGCAAAATGTACTACTAAACTTCTATGATAGGGCAATCAGAGTCCCGATTAGATCATTTTATATTTTGGTTAATATAAGAATTCAGCGAAATTCTATCACATTTGTTCAATTTACGTTGCTCCTATTTCAGATAGCGTATTGGGCTAGGCGGCATCTTAAAGCGCGTGGAAGGGCGAGCAAAATGTACTACTAAACTTCTATGATAGGGCAATCAGAGTCCCGATTAGATCATTTTATATTTTGGTTAATATAAGAATGCAGCGAAATTCTATCACATTTGTTCAATTTACGTTGCTCCTATTTCAGATAGCGTATTGGGCTAAGCGGCACCTCAAAGCGCATGAAATGACGAGTGAAATGCACTATTAAACTTCTAGGGTTGGGCGAACAGAGACCCGATTAGATCATTTTACATTAAGATTATTATAAGAATTCAGCGAAATTCTATCACATTTGTTCAATTTACGTCGCTCCTATTTCAGATAGCGTATTGGGCTAAGCGCCATCTCAAAGCGCATGAAATGGCGAGCAATGTGCACTATTAAACTTCTAGGATAAGGCAAACAGAGACCCGATTAGATAATTTTATATTACGGTTAATATAAGAATTCAGGGTAATTCTATCACGTTTGTTCAATGTACGACGCTCCTATTTCAGATAGCGTATTGGGCTAAGCGGCATCTCAATGCGCATGAAATGGCGAGTAAAATGCACTGTTAAACTTCTAGGGTAGGGCAAACAGAGACCCGATTAGATCATTTCATATTATGGTTTATTTAAGAATTCAGAAAAATTCTATCACATTTGTTCAATTTACGTCGCTCCTATTTCAGATAGCTTATTGGGCTAAGCGGCATCTCAATGCGCATGAAATGGCGGGTAAAATGCACTGCTAAACTTGTAGGGTAGGGCAAACAGAGACCCGATTAGATCATTTTATATTATGGTTAATTTAAGAATTCAGCGAAATTCTATCACATTTGTTCAATTTACGTCGCTCCTATTTCAAATAGCGTATTGGGCTAAGCGGCATCTCAAAGCGCATGAAATGGCGAGTAAAATGCACTATTAAACTTCTAGGGTAGGGCAAACAGAGACCCGATTAGATCATTTTATATTATGGTTAATTTAAGAATTCAGCGTAATTCTATCACATTTGTTCAACTTACGTCGCTCCTATTACAGATAGCGTACTGGGCTAGGCGGCATCTTAAAGCGCGTGGAAGGGCGAGTAGAATGCACTGCTAAACTTCTATGATAGGGCAATCAGAGTCCCGATTAGATCATTTTATATTTTGGTTAATATAAGAATTCAGCGAAATTCTATCACATTTGTTCAATTTACGTTGCTCCTATTTCAGATAGCGTATTGGGCTAAGCGGCACCACAAAGCGCATGAAATGACGAGTGAAATGCACTATTAAACTTCTAGGGTTGGGCGAACAAAGACCCGATTAGATCATTTTACATTAAGATTATTATAAGAATTCAGCGAAATTCTATCACATTTGTTCAATTTACGTCGCTCCTATTTCAGATAGCGTATTGGGCTAAGCGCCATCTCAAAGCGCATGAAATGGCGAGCATTGTGCACTATTAAACTTCTAGGATAAGGCAAACAGAGACCCGATTAGATAATTTTATATTACGGTCAATATAAGAATTCAGGGTAATTCTATCACGTTTGTTCAATGTACGACGCTCCTATTTCAGATAGCGTATTGGGCTAAGCGGCATCTCAAAGCGCATCAAATTGCGAGTAAAATGCACTGTTAAACTTCTAGGGTAGGGCAAACAGAGACCCGATTAGATCATTTCATATTATGGGTTATTTAAGAATTCAGAAAAATTCTATCACATTTGTTCAATTTACGTCGCTCCTATTTCAGATAGCTTATTGGGCTAAGCGGCATCTCAATGCGCATGAAATGGCGAGTAAAATGCACTGCTAAACTTGTAGGGTAGGGCAAACAGAGACCCGATTAGATCACTTTATATTATGGTTAATTTAAGATGTCAGCAAAATTCTGTCACATTTGTTCAATTTACGTCGCTCCAATTTCAGATAGCGTACTGGGCTGGACAGCATCTTAAAGCGCGTGGAATGGCGAGCAAAATGCACTATTAAACTTCTATGATAGGGCAATCAGAGACCCGACTAGATCATTTTATATGTTGGTTAATATAAGAATTCAGCGAAATTCTATCAGAATTGTTCTATTTACGTCGCTCCTATTTCAGATAGCGTATTGGGCTAAGCGGCATCTCAAAGCGCATGAAATGGCGAGTGAAATGCACTATTACACTTCTAGGGTAGGGCGAACAGAGACCCGATTAGATCATTTTACATTAAGGTTAATATAAGTATTCAGGGAAATTCTATCACAATTGTTCAATTTACGTCGCTCCTATTTCAGATAGCGTATTTGGCTAAGCAGCATCTCAAAGCGCATGAAATGACGAGTGAAATGCACTATTAAACTTCTATGATAAGGCAAACAGAGACCCGATTAGATCATTTTATAATACGGTTAATATAAGAATTCAGCGTAATTCTCTCACATTTGTTCAATTTACGTCGCTCCTACTTCAGATAGCGTATTGGGCTAGGCGGCATCTTAAAGCGCGTGGAAGGGCGAGCAAAATGTACTACTAAACTTCTATGATAGGGCAATCAGAGTCCCGATTAGATCATTTTATATTTTGGTTAATATAAGAATTCAGCGAAATTCTATCACATTTGTTCAATTTACGTTGCTCCTATTTCAGATAGCGTATTGGGCTAGGCGGCATCTTAAAGCGCGTGGAAGGGCGAGCAAAATGTACTACTAAACTTCTATGATAGGGCAATCAGAGTCCCGATTAGATCATTTTATATTTTGGTTAATATAAGAATGCAGCGAAATTCTATCACATTTGTTCAATTTACGTTGCTCCTATTTCAGATAGCGTATTGGGCTAAGCGGCACCTCAAAGCGCATGAAATGACGAGTGAAATGCACTATTAAACTTCTAGGGTAGGGCGAACAGAGACCCGATTAGATCATTTTACATTAAGATTATTATAAGAATTCAGCGAAATTCTATCACATTTGTTCAATTTACGTCGCTCCTATTTCAGATAGCGTATTGGGCTAAGCGCCATCTCAAAGCGCATGAAATGGCGAGCAATGTGCACTATTAAACTTCTAGGATAAGGCAAACAGAGACCCGATTAGATAATTTTATATTACGGTTAATATAAGAATTCAGGGTAATTCTATCACGTTTGTTCAATGTACGACGCTCCTATTTCAGATAGCGTATTGGGCTAAGCGGCATCTCAATGCGCATGAAATGGCGAGTAAAATGCACTGTTAAACTTCTAGGGTAGGGCAAACAGAGACCGGATTAGATCATTTCATATTATGGTTTATTTAAGAATTCAGAAAAATTCTATCACATTTGTTCAATTTACGTCGCTCCTATTTCAGATAGCTTATTGGGCTAAGCGGCATCTCAATGCGCATGAAATGGCGGGTAAAATGCACTGCTAAACTTGTAGGGTAGGGCAAACAGAGACCCGATTAGATCATTTTATATTATGGTTAATTTAAGAATTCAGCGAAATTCTCTCACATTTGTTCAATTTACGTCGCTCCTATTTCAAATAGCGTATTGGGCTAAGCGGCATCTCAAAGCGCATGAAATGGCGAGTAAAATGCACTATTAAACTTCTAGGGTAGGGCAAACAGAGACCCGATTAGATCATTTTATATTATGGTTAATTTAAGAATTCAGCGTAATTCTATCACATTTGTTCAACTTACGTCGCTCCTATTTCAGATAGCGTACTGGGCTAGGCGGCATCTTAAAGCGCGTGGAAGGGCGAGTAAAATGCACTACTAAACTTCTATGATAGGGCAATCAGAGTCCCGATTAGATCATTTTATATTTTGGTTAATATAAGAATTCAGCGAAATTCTATCACATTTGTTCAATTTACGTTGCTCCTATTTCAGATAGCGTACTGGGCTAAGCGGCACCTCAAAGCGCATGAAATGACGAGTGAAATGCACTATTAAACTTCTAGGGTTGGGCGAACAAAGACCCGATTAGATAATTTTACATTAAGATTATTATAAGAATTCAGCGAAATTCTATCACATTTGTTCAATTTACGTCGCTCCTATTTCAGATAGCGTATTGGGCTAAGCGCCATCTCAAAGCGCATGAAATGGCGAGCATTGTGCACTATTAAACTTCTAGGATAAGGCAAACAGAGACCCGATTAGATAATTTTATATTACGGTCAATATAAGAATTCAGGGTAATTCTATCACGTTTGTTCAATGTACGACGCTCCTATTTCAGATAGCGTATTGGGCTAAGCGGCATCTCAAAGCGCATGAAATTGCGAGTAAAATGCACTGTTAAACTTCTAGGGTAGGGCAAACAGAGACCCGATTAGATCATTTCATATTATGGTTTATTTAAGAATTCAGAAAAATTCTATCACATTTGTTCAATTTACGTCGCTCCTATTTCAGATAGCTTATTGGGCTAAGCGGCATCTCAATGCGCATGAAATGGCGAGTAAAATGCACTGCTAAACTTGTAGGGTAGGGCAAACAGAGACCCGATTAGATCATTTTATATTATGGTTAATTTAAGATGTCAGCAAAATTCTGTCACATTTGTTCAATTTACGTCGCTCCAATTTCAGATAGCGTACTGGGCTGGACAGCATCTTAAAGCGCCTGGAATGGCGAGCAAAATGCACTATTAAACTTCTATGATAGGGCAATCAGAGACCCGACTAGATCATTTTATATGTTGGTTAATATAAGAATTCAGCGAAATTCTATCACAATTGTTCTATTTACGTCGCTCCTATTTCAGATAGCGTATTGGGCTAAGCGGCATCTCAAAGCGCATGAAATGACGAGTGAAAGGCACTATTAAACTTCTAGGGTAGGGCGAACAGAGAACCGATTAGATCATTTTACATTAAGGTTAATATAAGAATTCAGGGAAATTCTATCACGTTTGTTCAATTTACGTCGCTCCTATTTCAGATAGCGTATTCGGCTAAGCGGCATCTCAAAGCGCATGAAATGGCGAGTAAAATGCACTGTTAAACATCTAGGGTAGGGCAAACAGAGACCCGATTAGATCATTTCATATTTTCGTTTATTTAAGAATTCAGAAAAATTCTATCACATTTGTTCAATTTACGTCGTTCCTATTTCAGATAGCTTATTGGGCTAAGAGGCATCTCAAAGCGCATGAAATGACGAGTGAAATGCACTATTAAACTTCTAGGATAAGGCAAACAGAGACCCGATTAGATCATTTTATATTACGGTTAATATAAGAATTCAGCGTAATTCTATCACATTTGTTCAATTTACGTCGCTGATGTTTCAGATAGCGTATTGGTCTAAGCGGCATCTCAAAGCGCAAGAAATGGCGAGTAAAATGCACTATTAAACTTCTAGGGTAGGGCAAACAGAGTCCCGATAAGATCATTTTATATTATGGTTAATTTAAGAATTCAGCACAATTCTATCACATTTGTTCAATTTACGTCACTCCCATTTCAGATAGCGTACTGGGCTACGCGGCATCTTAAAGCGCGTGGAATGGCGAGTAAAATGCACTCTTAAAATTCTATGATAGGGCAATCAGAGACCCGATTAGATCATTTTATATTTTGGTTAATATAAGTATTCAGCGAAATTCTATCACGTTTGTTCAATTTACGTCGCCCCTATTTCAGGTAGCGTATTCGGCTAAGCGGCATCTCAAAGCGCATGAAATGACGAATAAAATGCACTATTATGCGTCTACGCTAGGGCGAACAGAGACCCGATTAGATCATTTAACATTATGGTAAATAAAAGAATTCAGCGAAATTCTATCACATTTGTTCAATTTACGTCGCTCCTATTTCAGATAGCGTACTGTGCTAGGCGGCATTTCAAAGCGCATGAAATGACGAGTAAAATGCACTATTAAACTTCTAGGGTAGGGCAAACAGAGACGCGATTAGGTCATTTCATATTATGGTTAATTTAAGAATTCAGCGAAATTCTATCACATTTGTTCAATTTACGTCGCTCCTATTTCAGATAGCGTATTGGGCTAAGCGGCATCTCAAAGCGCATGAAATGACGAGTGGAAGGCACTATTAAACTTCTAGGGTAGGGCGAAGAGAGAACCGATTAGATCATTTTACATTAAGGTTAATATAAGAATTCAGGGAAATTCTATCACGTTTTTCAATTTACGTCGCTCCTATTTCAGATAGCGTATTGGGCTAAGCGGCATCTCAAACCGCATGAAGTGTCGAGTAAAATGCACTGTTAAACTTCTAGGGTAGGGCAATCAGAGAGCCGATTAGATCATTTTATATTACGGTTAATATAAGAATTCAGCGTAATTCTATCACATTTGTTCAATTTACGTCGCTGATATTTCAGACAGCGTATTG
>CAKAJE020000453.1:0-92985 GCA_916610135.2 Macropis europaea | reverse complement strand
ACTCGCCATTCCACGCGCTTTAAGATGCCGCCTAGCCCAGTACGATATCTGAAATAGGAGCGACGTAAGTTGAACAAATGGGATAGAATTTCGCAGAATTCTTATATTAACCAAAATATAAAATGATCTAATCTGGTCTCTGTTCGCCCTAGCCTAGAAGTTAAATAGTGCACTTTGTTCGCCATTTCATGCGTTTTGAGATGCCGCTTAGCCCAATAAGCTGTCTGAAATAGGAGCGACGTAAATTGAACAAATGTGATACAATTTCCCTGAAATCTTATATTAAACAAAATACAAAATGATCTAATCGGGTCTCTGATTGCCCTATCATAGAAGTTTAGTAGTGCATTTTACTCGCCATTCCACGCGCTTTAAGATGCCGCCTAGCCCAGTACGATATCTGAAATAGGAGCGACGTATGTTGAACAAATGTGATAGAATTTTGCTGAATTCTTAAATTAACCATAATATAAAATGATCTAATCGGGTCTCTGTTTGCCCTACCCTAGAAGTTTAATATTGCATTTCACTCGCCATTTCATGCGCTTTCAGATGCCGCTTAGCCCAATACGCTATCTGAAATAGGAGCGACGTAAATTGAACAAATATGATAGAATTTCGCTGAATTCTTAAATTAACCATAATATAAAATGATCTTATCGGGACTCTGTTTGCCCTACCCTAGAACTTTAATAGTGCATTTTACTCGCCATTTCATGCGCTTTGAGATGCCGCTTAGCCGAATACGCTAACTGAAATAGGAGCGACGTAAATTGAACAAATGTGATAGAATTTTGCTGAATTCTTAAATTAACCATAATATAAAATGATCTAATCGGGTCTCTGTTCACCCTACCATAGAAGTCTAATAGTGCATTTCACTCGCCATTCCACGCGCTTTAAGATGCCGCCGAGCCCAGTACGCTATCTGAAATAGTAACGACGTAAATTGAACAAATGTGATAGCATTTTGCTGAATTCTTAAATTAACCATAATATAAAATGATCTAATCGGGTCTCTGATTGCCCTACCCTAGAAGTTTAATAGTGCATTTTACTCGCCATTTCATGCGCTTTGAGATGCCGCTTAGCCCAATACGCTATCTGAAATAGGAGCGACGTAAATTGAACAAATGTGATAGAATTTTGCCGAATTCTTAAATTAACAATAATATAAAATGATGTAATCGGCTCTCTGTTCGCCGTACCCAAGAAGTTTAATAGGGCATTTCTCTCGTCATTTCATGCGCTTTGAGATGCCGCTTAGCCCAATACGCTATCTGAAATAGGAGCGACGTAAATTGAACAAATGTGACAGAATTTCCCTGAAATCTTATATTAAACAAAATATAAAATGATCTAAACGGTACTCTGATTGCTCTATCATAGAAGTTTAGTAGTGCATTTTACTCGCGCTTCCACCCACTTTAAGATGCCGCCTAGCCCAGTACACTATCTGAAATATGAGCGACGTAAGTTGAACAAATGTGATAGAATTTCCCTGAATTCTTATATTAACCTTAATGTAATATGATCTAATCGGGTCTTTGTTCGCCCTACCCTAGAAGTTTAATAGTGCGCTTTACTCGCCATACCACGCGCTTTAAGATGCCGCCTAGCCCAGTACGCTATCTGAAATAGGAGCGACGTAAGTTGAACAAATGTGATAGAATTACGCTGCATTCTCATATTAAGCGTAATATAAAATGATCTAATCGGGTCTCTGTTTGCGTTATCCTAGAAGTTTAATAGTGCATTATACTCGCCACTTCATGCGCTTTGAGATGCCGCTTAGCCGAGTTCGCTATCTGAAATAGGAGCGACATAAATTGAACAAATGTGATAGAATTTCGCTGAATTCTTATATTAACCAAAATATAAAATGATCTAATCGGGTCTCTGATTGCCCTATCATAGAAGTTTAATAGTGCATTTTACTTGCCATTCCACGCGCTTTAAGATGCCGCCTAGCCCAGTACGCTATCTGAAATAGCAGCGACGTAAGTTGAACAAATGTGATAGAATTTCGCTGAATTCTTTTATTAACCATAATGTAAAATGATCTGATCGGGGCTCTGATCGCCATAGCCTAGAAGTTTAATAGTGCATTTTATTCGCCATTTCATGCGCTTTGAGATGCAGCTTAGCCGAGTTCGCTATCTGAAATAGGAGCGACGTAAATTGAACAAATGTGATAAAATTTCCCTGAAATCTTATATTAAACAAAATATAAAATGATCTAATCGGGTCTCTGATTACCCTATCATAGAAGTTTAATAGTGCATTTCACTCGTCATTTCATGCGCTTTAAGATGCAGCCTAGCCCAGTACGCTATCTGAAATAGGAGCGACGTAAATTGAACAAATGTGATAGAGTTTCGCTGAATTCTTGAATTAACCATAATATAAAATGATCTTATTGGGTGTCTGTTTACCCTACCCTAGAAGTTTAATAGTGCATTTTACTCGCCATTTCTTGCGCTTTGAGATGCCGCTTAGCCCAATACGCTATCTGAAATATCAGCGACGTAAATTGAACGAATGTGATAGAATTTCGCTGAATTCTTGTATTAACCAAAATATAAAATGATCTAATCGGGTCTGTGATAGCCCTATCATAAAAGTATAATAGTGCATTTTACTCGCCATTTCATGCGCATTGAGATGCCGCTTAGCGCAATACGCTATCTAAAATAGGAGCGACGTAAATTGAACAAATGTGATAGAGTTTCGCTGAATTCTTGAATTAACCATAATATAAAATGATCTTATCGGGTGTCTGTTTGCCCTACCCAAGAAGTTTAATAGTGCATTTTACTCGCCATTTCTTGCGCTTTGAGATGCCGCCTAGCCCGGTACTCTATCTGAAATAGGAGCGACGTAAGTTGAACAAATGTGATAGAATTACGCTGAATTCTTATATTAACCATAATATGAAATGATCTAAGCGGGTCTCTGATTGCCCTATCATAGAAGTTTAATAGTGCATTTTACTCGCCGTTCCACGCGCTTTAAGATGCCGCCTAGCCCAGTACGCTATCTGAAATAGGAACGACGTAAATTGAACAAATGTGATAGAATTTTGCTGAATTCTTAAATTAACCATAATATAAAATGATCTAATCGGGTCTCTGATTGCCCTACCCTAGAAGTTTAATAGTGCATTTTACTCGCCATTTCATGCACTTTGAGATGCCGCTTAGCCCAATACGCTATCTGACATAGGAGCGACGTAAATTAAACAAATGTGATAGAATTTCGCTAAATTCTTATATTAACCAAAATATAAAATGATCTAATCGGATCTCTGATTGCCCTATCATAGAAGTTTAATAGTGCATCTTACTCGCCATTCCACGCGCTTTAAGTTGCCGCCTAGCCCAGTACGCTATCTGAAATAGGAGCCACGTAAGTTGAACAAGTGTGACAGAATTACGCTGAATTCTAGTATTAACCGTAATATAAAATGATCTAATCGGGTCTCTGATTGCCCTATCATAGAAGTTTAATAGTGCATTTTACTCGCCATTTCATGCACTTTGAGATGCCGCTTAGCCCAATACGCTATCTGACATAGGAGCGACGTAAATTGAACAAATGTGATAGAATTTCGCTAAATTCTTATATTAACCAAAATATAAAATGATCTAATCGGATCTCTGATTGCCCTATCATAGAAGTTTAATAGTGCATCTTACTCGCCATTCCACGCGCTTTAAGTTGCCGCCTAGCCCAGTACGCTATCTGAAATAGGAGCCACGTAAGTTGAACAAGTGTGACAGAATTACGCTGAATTCTTATATTAACCGTAATATAAAATGATCTAATCGGGTCTCTGATTGCCCTATCATAGAAGTTTAATAGTGCATTTTACTCGCCATTCCACGCGCTTTAAGATGCCGCCTTGCCCAGTACGCTATCTGAAATAGGAGCGACGTAAATTGAACAAATGTGATAAAATTTTGCCGAATTCTTAAATTAACAATAATATGAAATGATGTAATCGGCTCTCTGTTCGCCCTACCCAAGAAGTTTAATAGGGCATTTCTCTCGTCATTTCATGCGCTTTGAGATGCCGCTTAGTCCAATACGCTATATGACATAGGAGCGACGTAAATTGAACAAATGTGATAGAATTTCCCTGAAATCTTATATTAAACAAAATATAAAATGATCTAAACGGGACTCTGATTGCTCTATCATAGAAGTTTAGTAGTGCATTTTACTCGCGCTTCCACGCACTTTAAGATGCCGCTTAGCCCAGTACACTATCTGAAATATGAGCGACGTATGTTGAACAAATGTGATAGAATTTCCCTGAATTCTTATATTAACCTTAATGTAAAATGATCTAATCGGGTCTTTGTTCGCCCGACCCTAGAAGTTTAATAGTGCGTTTTACTCGCCATTCCACGCGCTTTAAGATGCCGCCCAGCGCAATATGCTATCTGAAATAGGAACGACGTAAATTGAACAAATGTGATAGAATTTCGCAGAACTGTTAAATTAACCATAATATAAAATGATCTAATCGGGTCTCTGATTGCCCTACCCCAGAAGTTTAATAGTGCATTTTCCACGCCATTCCACGCGCTTTAAGATGCCGCCTATCCCAGTACGCTATCTGAAATAGGAGCGACGTAAGTTGAACAAATGTGATAGAATTACGCTGCATTCTCATATTAAGCGTAATATAAAATGATCTAATCGGGTCACTGTTTGCGTTATCCTAGAAGGTTAATAGTGCATTATACTCGCCACTTCATGCGCTTTGAGATGCCGCTTAGCCGAGTTCGGTATCTGAAATAGGAGCGACGTAAATTGAACAAATGTGACAGAATTTCGCTGAATTCTTATATTAACCAAAATATAAAATGATCTAATCGGGTCTCTGATTGCCCTATCATAGAAGTTTAATAGTGCATTTTACTTGCCATTCCACGCGCTTTAAGATGCCGCCTAGCCCAGTACGCTATCTGAAATAGCAGCGACGTAAGTTGAACAAATGTGATAGAATTTCGCTGAATTCTTTTATTAACCATAATGTAAAATGATCTGATCGGGGCTCTGATCGCCATAGCCTAGAAGTTTAATAGTGCATTTTATTCGCCATTTCATGCGCTTTCAGATGCAGCTTAGCCGAGTTCGCTATCTGAAATAGGAGCGACGTAAATTGAACAAATGTGATAAAATTTCCCTGAAATCTTATATTAAACAAAATACAAAATAATCTAATCGGGTCTCTGATTGCCCTATCATCGAAGTTTAATAATGCATTTCACTCGTCATTTCATGCGCTTTGTGATGCCGCTTAGCCGAGTTCGCTATCTGAAATAGGAGCGACGTAAGTTGAACAAATGTGATAGAATTTCGCTGAATTCTTTTATTAACCATAATGTAAAATGATCTGATCGGGGCTCTGATCGCCATAGCCTAGAAGTTTAATAGCGCATTTTATTCGCCATTTCATGCGCTTTCAGATGCAGCTTAGCCGAGTTCGCTATCTGAAATAGGAGCGACGTAAATTGAACAAATGTGATAAAATTTCCCTGAAATTTTATATTAAACAAAATACAAAATAATCTAATCGGGTCTCTGATTGCCCTATCATCGAAGTTTAATAATGCATTTCACTCGTCATTTCATGCGCTTTGTGATGCCGCTAAGCCCAATAAGCTATCTGTAATAGGAGCGACGTAAATTGAACAAATGTGATAGAATTTCGCTGAATACTTATGTTAACCAAAGTATAAAATGATCTAATCGGGTCTCTGATTGCCCTATCATAGAAATTTAATAGTGCAGTTTACTTGACATTCCACGCGCTTTAAGATGCCGCCTAGCCCAGTACGCTATCTGAAATAGGAGCGACGTAAATTGAACAAATGTGATAAAATTTCCCTGAAATCTTATATTAAACAAAATATAAAATGATCTAATCGGGTCTCTGATTGCCCTATCATAGAAGTTTAATAGTGCATTTCACTCGTCATTTCATGCGGTTTAATATGCAGACTAGCCCAGTACGCCATCTGAAATAGGAGTGACGTAAATTGAACAAATGTGATAGAATTTTGCTGAATTCTTAAATTAACCATAATATAAAATGATCTAATCGGGTCTCTGATTGCCCTATCATAGAATTTTAATAGTGCATATCACTCGTCATTTCATGCGCTTTGAGATGCCGCTTAGCCCAATATGCTATCTGAAATAGGAGCGACGTAAATTGAACAAATGTGATGGAATTTCGCTGAATTCTTTTATTAACCAAAATGTAAAATGATCTAATCGGGTCTCTGTTCGCCCTAGCCTAGAAGTTTAATAGTGCATTTTAGTCGCCATTTCATGCGCTTTGAGATGCCGCCTAGCCCAGTACGCTCTCTGACATAGCAGCGACGTAAGTTGAACAAATGTGATAGAATTTCGCTGAATTCTTTTATTAACCATAATGTAAAATGATCTGATCGGGGCTCTGATCGCCATAGCCTAGAAGTTTAATAGCGCATTTTATTCGCCATTTCATGCGCTTTCAGATGCAGCTTAGCCGAGTTCGCTATCTGAAATAGGAGCGACGTAAATTGAACAAATGTGATAAAATTTCCCTGAAATTTTATATTAAACAAAATACAAAATAATCTAATCGGGTCTCTGATTGCCCTATCATCGAAGTTTAATAATGCATTTCACTCGTCATTTCATGCGCTTTGTGATGCCGCTAAGCCCAATAAGCTATCTGTAATAGGAGCGACGTAAATTGAACAAATGTGATAGAATTTCGCTGAATACTTATATTAACCAAAGTATAAAATGATCTAATCGGGTCTCTGATTGCCCTATCATAGAAATTTAATAGTGCAGTTTACTTGACATTCCACGCGCTTTAAGATGCCGCCTAGCCCAGTACGCTATCTGAAATAGGAGCGACGTAAATTGAACAAATGTGATAAAATTTCCCTGAAATCTTATATTAAACAAAATATAAAATGATCTAATCGGGTCTCTGATTGCCCTATCATAGAAGTTTAATAGTGCATTTCACTCGTCATTTCATGCGGTTTAATATGCAGACTAGCCCAGTACGCTATCTGAAATAGGAGCGACGTAAATTGAACAAATGTGATAGAATTTTGCTGAATTCTTAAATTAACCATAATATAAAATGATCTAATCGGGTCTCTGATTGCCCTATCATAGAATTTTAATAGTGCATATCACTCGTCATTTCATGCGCTTTGAGATGCCGCTTAGCCCAATATGCTATCTGAAATAGGAGCGACGTAAATTGAACAAATGTGATGGAATTTCGCTGAATTCTTTTATTAACCAAAATGTAAAATGATCTAATCGGGTCTCTGTTCGCCCTAGCCTAGAAGTTTAATAGTGCATTTTAGTCGCCATTTCATGCGCTTTGAGATGCCGCCTAGCCCAGTACGCTCTCTGAAATAGGAGCGACGTAAATTGAACAAATGTGATAGAATTTCCGTGGATACTTATATTAACCATAATATAAAATGATCTCATCGGGACTCTGTCTGACCTACCCTAGAAGTTTAATAGTGCATTTTACTCGCCATTTCATGCGCTTTGAGATGCCGCTTAGCCCAATACGCTATCTGAAATAGGAGCGACAGAAGTTGAACAAATGTGATAGAATTTCGCTGAATTTTTTTATTAACCATAATGTAAAATGATCTGATCGGGTCTCTGATTGCCCTATCATAGAAATTTAATAGTGCAGTTTACTTGACATTCCACGCGCTTTAAGATGCCGCCTATCCCAGTATGCTATCTGAAATAGGAGCGACGTAAATTGAACAAATGTGATAGAATTTCGCTGAATTCTTAAATTAACCATAATATAAAATGATCTAATCGGGTCTCTGCTTGCCCTACCCTAGAAGTTTAATAGTGCATTTTACTCGTAATTTCATGCGCTTTGAGATGCCGCTTTGCCCAATACGCTATCTGAAATAGGAGCGACGTAAATTGAACAAATGTGATAGAATTTTGCTGAATTCTTAAATTAACCATAATATTAGATGCTGTAATCGGGTCTCTGCTTGCCCTACCCTAGAAGTTTAATAGTGCATTTTACTCGCCATTTCATGCGCTTTGAGATGCCGCTTAGCCCAATACGCTATCTGAAATAGGAGCGACGTAAATTGAACAAATGTGGTAGAATTTAGCTGAATTCTTAAATTAACCATAATATAAAATGATCTAATCGGGTATCTGTTTGCCCTACCCTAGAAACTTAATATTGCATTTTACTCGCCATTTCATGCGCTTTGAGCTGCCGCTTAGCCCAATACGCTATCTGAAATAGGAGCGACGTAAGTTGAAAAAATGTGATAGAATTTCGCTGAATTCTTTTATGAACCATAATGTAAAATGATCTCATCGGGTCTCTGTTCTCCCTAGCCTAGAAGTTTAATAGTGCATTTTATTCTCCATTTCATGCGCTTTGAGATGCCGCTTAGCCCAATACGCTATCTGAAATAGGAGCGACGTAAATTGAACAAATGCGATAGAATTTCCCTGAATTCTTATATTAACCTTAATGTAAAATGATCTAATCGGGTCTCTGTTCGCCCGACGCTAGAAGTTTAACAGTGCATTTCACTCGTCATTTCATGCGCTTTCAGATGCCGCTTAGCCCAATACGCTATCTGAAATAGGAGCGACGTAAATTGAACAAATGTGATAGAATTTCCCTGAAATCTTATATTAAACAAAATATAAAATGATCTAATCGGGTCTCTGATTGCCCTATCATAGAAGATTAGTAGTGCATTTTACTCGCCATTCCACGCGCTTTAAGATGCCGCCTATCCCAGTACGCTATCTGAATTAGGAGCGACGTAACTTGAACAAATGTGATAGAATTACGCTGCATTCTTATATTAACCGTAATATAAAATGATCTAATCGGGTATCAGTTTGCCTTATCCTAGAAGTTTAATAGTGCATTATACTCGCCATTTCATGCGCTTCGAGATGCCGCTTAGCCCAATACGCTATCTGAAATAGGAGCGACGAAAGTTGAACAAATGTGATAGAATTTCGCTGAATTATTTTATTAACCAGAATGTAAAATGATCTAATCTGGTCTCTGTTCGCCCTAACATAGACGTCTTATAGTGCATTTCACTCGCCATTTCATGCGCTTTGAGATGCCGCTCAGCACAATACGCTATCTGAAATAGGAGCGACGTAAATTGAACAAATGTGATAGAATTTCCCTGAAATCTTATATTAAACAAAATATAAAAAGATCTAATCGGGTCTCTGCTTGCCCTATCATAGAAGTTTAGTAGTGCATTTTACTCGCCATTTCATGCGCCTTCAGGTGCCGCTTAACCCAATCCGCTATCTGAAATAGGAGCGACGTAAATTGAACAAATGTGATAGATTTTCGCTGAATTCTTAAATTAACCATAATATAAAATGATCTAATCGGGTCTCTGTTTGCCCTGCCCTAGAAGTTTAATAGTGCATTTCACTCGTCATTTTATGCGCTTTGAGATGCCGCTAAGCACAATAAGCTATCTGGAATAGCAGCGACGTAAATTGAACAAATGTGATAGAATTACGCCGAATTCTTATATTAACCGTAATATAAATTGTTCTAATCGGGTCTCTGTTTGCCTTATCCTAGAAGTTTAATAGTGCATTTTACTCGCCATTCCACGCGCTTTAAGATGCCGACTAGCCCAGTACGCTACCTGAAATAGGACCGACGTAAGTTGAACAAATTTGATAGAATTACGCTGAATACTTATATTAACCGTAATATAAAATGATCTAATCGGGTCTCTGTTTGCCTTATCCTAGAAGTTTGATAGTGCATTTTACTCGCCATTTAAAGCGCTTTGAGATGCCGCTTAGCCCAATACGCTATCTGAAATAGGAGCGACGTGAATTGAACAAATGTGATAGAATTTTGCTGAATTCTTATATTAACCACAATATAAAATGATCTAATCGGGTCACTGTTTGCCTTATCCTAGAAGTTTAGTATTGCATTTTACTCGCCGTTTCATGCGCTTTGAGATGCCGCTTAGCCCAATACGCTATCTGAAATAGGAGCGACGTAAATTGAACAAATGTGATAGAATTTCCCTGAAATCTTATATTAAACAAAATATAAAGTGATCTGATCGCGTCTCTGATTGCCCTATCATAGAAGTTTGGCAGTGCATTTTACTCGCCATTCCACGCGCTTTAAGATGCCGCCTAGCCCAGTACGCTATCTAAAATAGGAGCGACGTAATTTGAACAAATGTGATAGAATTACGCTGAATTCTTATATTAACCGTAATATAAAATGATCTAATCAGGTCTCTGTTTACCTTATACAAGAAGTTTAGTATTGCATTTTACTCGCCATTTAATGCGCTTTGAGATGCCGCTTAGCCCAATACGCTATCTGAAATAGGAGCTACGTAAATTGTACAAATGTGATAGAATTTCGCTGAATTCTTAAATTAACTATAATATGAAATGATCTAATCGGGTCTCTGTTTGCCTTATCCTAGAAGCTTTGTATTGCATTTTACTCGCCGTTTCATGCGCTTTGAGATGCCGCATAGCCCAATACGCTACCTGAAATAGGAGCGACGTAAATTGAACAAATGTGATAGAATTTTGCTGAATTCTTAAATTAACCACAATATAAAATGATCTAATCGGGTCTCTGTTTGCCCTACCCTAGAAGTTTAATAGTGCATTTTAGTCGCCATTTCATGGGCTTTGAGATGCCGCATAGCCCAATATGCTATCTGAAACAGGAGCGACGTAAATTGAACAAATGTGATAGAATTTCCGTGAATTCTTATATTAACCTCAATGTAAAATGATCTAATCGGGTCTCTGTTCGCCCTACCATAGAAGTCTTATAGTGCATTTCACTCGCCATTTCATGCGCTTTGAGATGCCGCTTAGCCCAATACGCTTTCTGAAATAGGAGCGACGTAAATTGAACAAATGTGATAGAATTTCCCTGAAATCTTATATTAACCACAATATAAAATGATCTAATCGGGTCTCTGATTGCCCTATCATAGAATTTTAATAGAGCATTTTACTCGCCATTCCACGCGATTTGAGATGCCGCCTAGCCCAGTACGCTATCAGAAATAGGAGCGAAGTAAGTTGAACAAATTTGATAGAATTACGCTGAATTCTTATACTAACCGCAATATAAAATGATCTAATCGGGTCTCTGTTCGCCCTACCATAGAAGTCTTATAGTGCATTTCACTCGCCATTTCATGCGCTTTGAGATGCCGCTTAGCCCAATACGCTATCTGAAATAGGAGCGACATAAATTGAATAAATGTGATAGAGTTTCGCTGAATTCTTGAATTAACCATAATATAAAATGATCTTATTGGGTGTCTGTTTGCCCTACCCTAGAAGTTTAATAGTGCATTTTACTCGCCATTTCTTGCGCTTTGAGATGCCGCTTAGCCCAATACGCTATCTGAAATATCAGCGACGTAAATTGAACGAATGTGATAGAATTTCGCTGAATTCTTGTATTAACCAAAATATAAAATGATCTAATCGGGTCTCTGATAGCCCTATCATAAAAGTATAATAGTGCATTTTACTCGCCATTTCATGGGCATTGAGATGCCGCTTAGCGCAATACGCTATCTGAAATAGGAGCGACGTAAATTGAACAAATGTGATAGAGTTTCGCTGAATTCTTGAATTAACCATAATATAAAATGATCTTATCGGGTGTCTGTTTGCCCTACCGAAGAAGTTTAATAGTGCATTTTACTCGCCATTTCTTGCGCTTTGAGATGCCGCCTAGCCCGGTACGCTATCTGAAATAGGAGCGACGTAAGTTGAACAAATGTGATAGAATTACGCTGAATTCTTATATTAACCATAATATGAAATGATCTAATCGGGTCTCTGATTGCCCTATCATAGAAGTTTAATAGTGCATTTTACTCGCCATTTCATGCACTTTGAGATGCCGCTTAGCCCAATACGCTATCTGACATAGGAGCGACGTTAATTGAACAAATGTGATAGAATTTCGCTAAATTCTTATATTAACCAAAATATAAAATGATCTAATCGGATCTCTGATTGCCCTATCATAGAAGTTTAATAGTGCATCTTACTCGCCATTCCACGCGCTTTAAGTTGCCGCCTAGCCCAGTACGCTATCTGAAATAGGAGCCACGTAAGTTGAACAAGTGTGACAGAATTACGCTGAATTCTTATATTAACCGTAATATAAAATGATCTAATCGGGTCTCTGATTGCCCTATCATAGAAGTTTAATAGTGCATTTTACTCGCCATTCCACGCGCTTTAAGATGCCGCCTTGCCCAGTATGCTATCTGAAATAGGAGCGACGTAAATAGAACAAATGTGATAAAATTTTGCTGAATTCTTAAGTTAACCATAATATAAAATGATCTAATCGGGTCTCTGTTTGCCCTACCCTAGAAGTTTAAAAGTGAATTTCACTCGTCATTTCATGCGCTTTGTGATGCCGCTTAGCCCAATACGCTATCTGAAATAGGTGCGACGTAAATTGAACAAATGTGATAGAATTTCCCTGAATTCTTATATTAACCTTAATGTAAAATGATCTAATCGGGTCTCTGTTCGCGCGACGCTAGAAGTTTAACAGTGCATTTCACTCGTCATTTCATGCGCTTTCAGATGCCGCTTAGCCCAATACGCTATCTGAAATAGGAGCGACGTAAATTGAACAAATGTGATAGAATTTCGCAGAATTGTTAAATTAACCATAATATAAAATGATCTAATCGGGTCTCTGATTGCCCTACCCCAGAAGTTTAAGAGTGCATTTTACTCGCCATTCCACGCGCTTTAAGATGCCGCCTAGCCCAGTACGCTATCTGAAATAGGAGCGACGTAAGTTGAACAAATGTGATAGAATTTTGCCGAACTCTTAAATTAACCATAACATAAAATGACGTAATCGGGTCTCTGTTTGCCCTACCCAAGAAGTTTAATAGTGCATTTCTCTCGTCATTTCATGCGCTTTGAGATGCCGCTAAGCCCAATACGCTATCTGAAATAGGTGCGACGTAAATTGAACAAATGTGATAGAATTTCGCTGAATTCTTAAATTAACCATAATATAAAATGATCTAATCGGGTCCCTGTTTGCCCTACCCTATAAGTTTAATAGTGCATTTCACTCGTCATTTCATGCGCTTTGAGATGCCGCTTAGCCCAATACGCTATCTGAAATAGGAGCAACGAAAGTTGAACAAATGTGACAGAATTTCGCTGAATTATTTTATTAACTAGAATGTAAAATGATCTAATCGGGTCTCTGTTAGCCCTAGCCTAGAAGTTTAATAGTGCATTTTATTCGCCATTTCATGCGCTTTGAGATGCCGCGTAGCCCAACACGCTATCTGAAATCGGAGCGACGTAAATTGAACGAATGTGATAGAATTTTGCTGAATTCTTAAATTAACCATAATATAAAATGATCTAATCGGGTATCAGTTTGCCTTATCCTAGAAGTTTAATAGTGCATTATACTCGCCATTTCATGCGCTTCGATATGCCGCTTAGCCCAATACGCTATCTGAAATAGGAGCGACGAAAGTTGAACAAATGTGATAGAATTTCGCTGAATTATTTTATTAACCAGAATGTAAAATGATCTAATCTGGTCTCTGTTCGCCCTACCATAGAAGTCTTATAGTGCATTTCACTCGCCATTTCATGCGCTTTGAGATGCCTCTTAGCCCAATACGCTATCTGAAATAGGAGCGACCTAAATTGAACGAATGTGATAGAATTTTGCTGAATTCTTAAATTAACCATAATATAAAATGATCTAATCGGGTCTCTGCTTGCCCTACCCTAGAAGTTTAATAGTGCATTTTACTCGCCATTTCATGTGCTTTAAGGTGCCGCATAGCCCAATACGCTATCTGGAATAGGAGCGACGTAAATTGAACAAATGTGATAGAATTTCCCTGAATTCTTATATTAACCTTAATGTAAAATGATCTAATCGGGTCTCTGTTCGCCCTCCCATAGAAGTCTAATAGTGCATTTCACTCGCCATTTCATGCGCTTTGAGATGCCGCTTAGCACAATACGCTATCTGAAATAGAAGCGACGTAAATTGAACAAATGTGATAGAATTACGCTGAATTCTAGTAATAACCGTAATATAAAATGATCTAATCGGGTCTCTGTTTGCCTTATCCTAGAAGTTTAATAGTGCATTTTACTCGCCATTTCATGCTCTTTGAGATGCCTCTTAGCCCAATACGCTATCTGAAATAGGAACGACGTAAATTGAACAAATGCGATAGAATTTCCCTGAAATCTTATATTAAACAAAATATAAAATGATCTATTCGGGTCTCTGATTGCCCTATCATAGTAGTTTAGTAGTGCATTTTACTCGCCATTCCACGCGCTTTAAGATGCCGCCTAGCCCAGTACGCTATCCGAAATAGGAGCGACGTAAATTGAACAAATGAGATAGAATTTTGCTGAATTCTTAAATTAACCATAATATAAAATGATCTAATCGGGTCTCTGTTTGCCCTACCCTAGAAGTTTAATAGTGCATTTTACTCGCCATTTCATGCGCTTTGAGATGCCGCTTAACCCAATACGCTATCTGAAATAGGAGCAACGAAAGTTGAACAAATGTGATAGAATTTCGCTGAATTATTTTATTAACCAGAATGTAAAATGATCTAATCGGGTCTCTGTTCTCCCTAGCCTAGAAGTTTAATAGTGCATTTTTTTCGCCATTTCATGCGCTTTGAGATGCCGCGTAGCCCAATACGCTATCTGAAATAGGAGCGACGTAAATTGAACAAATGTGATAGAATTTCCCTGAATTCTTATATTAACCTTAATGTAAAATGATCTAATCGGGTCTCTGTTCGCGCGACGCTAGAAGTTTAACAGTGCATTTCACTCGTCATTTCATGCGCTTTCAGATGCCGCTTAGCCCAATACGCTATCTGAAATAGGAGCGACGTAAATTGAACAAATGTGATAGAATTTCCCTGAAATCTTATATTAAACAAAATATAAAATGATCTAATCGGGTCTCTGACTGCCCTATCATAGAAGATTAGTAGTGCATTTTACTCGCCATTCCACGCGCTTTAAGATGCCGACTAGCCCAGTACGCTATCTGAAATAGGAGCGACGTAACTTGAACAAATGTGATAGAATTACGCTGCATTCTTGTATTAACCGTAATATAAAATGATCTAATCGGGTATCAGTTTGCCTTATCCTAGAAGTTTAATAGTGCATTATACTCGCCATTTCATGCGCTTCGAGATGCCGCTTAGCCCAATACGCTATCTGAAATAGGAGCGACGAAAGTTGAACAAATGTGATAGAATTTCGCTGAATTCTTAAATTAACCATAATATAAAATGGTCTAATCGGGTCTCTGATTGCCCTATCATAGAAGATTAATAGTGCATTTAACTCGCCACTCCACGCGCTTTAGGATGCCGCCTAGCCCAGTACGCTATCCGAAATAGGAGCGACGTTAATTGAACAAATGAGATAGAATTTTGCTGAATTCTTAAATTAACCATAATATAAAATGATCTAATCGGGTCTCTGTTTGCCCTACCCTAGAAGTTTAATAGTGCATTTTACTCGCCATTTCATGCGCTTTGAGATGCCGCTTACCCAATACGCTATCTGAAATAGGAGCAACGAAAGTTGAACAAATGTGATAGAATTTCGCTGAATTATTTTATTAACCAGAATGTAAAATGATCTAATCGGGTCTCTGTTCGCCCTAGCCTAGAAGTTTAATAGTGCATTTTTTTCGCCATTTCATGCGCTTTGAGATGCCGCGTAGCCCAATACGCTATCTGAAATAGGAGCGACGTAAATTGAACAAATGTGATAGAATTTCCCTGAATTCTTATATTAACCTTAATGTAAAATGATCTAATCGGGTCTCTGTTCGCCCGACGCTAGAAGTTTAACAGTGCATTTCACTCGTCATTTCATGCGCTTTCAGATGCCGCTTAGCCCAATACGCTATCTGAAATAGGAGCGACGTAAATTGAACAAATGTGATAGAATTTCCCTGAAATCTTATATTAAACAAAATATAAAATGATCTAATCGGGTCTCTGACTGCCCTATCATAGAAGATTAGTAGTGCATTTTACTCGCCATTCCACGCGCTTTAAGATGCCGACTAGCCCAGTACGCTATCTGAAATAAGAGCGACGTAACTTGAACAAATGTGATAGAATTACGCTGCATTCTTATATTAACCGTAATATAAAATGATCTAATCGGGTATCAGTTTGCTTTATCCTAGAAGTTTAATAGTGCATTATACTCGCCATTTCATGCGCTTCGAGATGCCGCTTAGCCCAATACGCTATCTGAAATAGGAGCGACGAAAGTTGAACAAATGTGATAGAATTTCGCTGAATTCTTAAATTAACCATAATATAAAATGATCTAATCGGGTCACTGATTGCCGTACCCTAGAAGTTTAATAGTGCATTTTACTCGACATTTCATGCGCTTTGAGATGCCGCTTAGCCCAATACGCTATCTGAAATATGAGCGACGTAAATTGAACAAATGTGATAGAATTTCGCTGAATTCTTAAATTAACTATAATATAAAATGATCTAATCGGGTCACTGATTGCCCTACCCTAGAAGTTTAATAGTGCATTTTACTCGACATTTCATGCGCTTTGAGGTGCCGCTTAGCCCAATACGCTATCTGAAATAGGAGCGGCGAAAGTTGAACAAATGTGATAGAATTTCGCTGAATTATTTTATTAACCAGAATGTAAAATGATCTAATCTGGTCTCTGTTCGCCCTAGCCTAGAAGTTTAATAGTGGATTTTACTCGGCATTCCACGCGCTTTAAGGTGCCGCCTAGCCCAGTACGCTATCTGAAATAGGAGCGGCGAAAGTTGAACAAATGTGATAGAATTTCGCTGAATTATTTTATTAACCAGAATGTAAAATGATCTAATCTGGTCTCTGTTCGCCCTAGCCTAGAAGTTTAATAGTGGATTTTACTCGGCATTCCACGCGCTTTAAGGTGCCGCCTAGCCCAGTACGCTATCTGAAATAGGAGCGACCTAAATTGAACGAATGTGATTGAATTTTGCTGAATTCTTACATTAACCATAATATAAAATGATCTAATCGGGTCTCTGCTTGCCCTACCCTTGAAGTTTAATAGTGCATTTTACTCGCCATTTCATGCGCTTTGAGGTGCCGCTTAGCCCAATACGCTATCTGAAATAGGAGCGACGAAAGTTGAACAAATGTGATAGAATTTCGCTGAATTATTTTATTAACCAGAATGTAAAATCATCTAATCTGGTCTCTGTTCGCCCTACCATAGAAGTCTTATAGTGCATTTCACTCGCCATTTCATGCGCTTTGAGATGCCTCTTAGCCCAATACGCTATCTGAAATAGGAGCGACGAAAGTTGAACAAATGTGATAGAATTTCGCTGAATTATTTTATTAACCAGAATGTAAAATCATCTAATCTGGTCTCTGTTCGCCCTACCATAGAAGTCTTATAGTGCATTTCACTCGCCATTTCATGCGCTTTGAGATGCCTCTTAGCCCAATACGCTATCTGAAATAGGAGCGACGTAAATTGAACGAATGCGATAGAATCTCGCTCAATTCTTAAATTAACGATAATATAAAATGATCTAATCGGGTCTCTGTTTGCCCTACCCTAGAACTTTAATAGTGCATTTTATTCGCCATTTCATACGCTTTGAGATGCCTCTTTGCCCATTATGCTATCTGAAATAGGAGCGACGTAAATTCAACAAATGTGATAGAATTTCACTGAATTCTTATATTCACCAAAATATAAAATGATCTAATCGGGTCTCTGATTGCCCTAGCATAGAAGTTTAACAGTGCATTTTACTCGCCATTCCGAGCGCTTTAAGATGCCGCATAGCCCAGGTCGCTATTTGAAATAGGAGCGACGTAAATAGAACAAATGTGATAGAATCTTGCTGAATTCTTAAATTAACCATAGTATAAAATGATCTAATCGGGTCTCTGTTTGCCCTACCCTAGATGTTTAATAGTGCATTTTGCTCGCCATTTCATGCGCTTTGAGATGCCGCTTAGCCCAATACGCTATCTGAAATAGGAGCGACGTAAGTTGAACAAATGTGATAGAATTACGCTGAATTCTTATATTAACCTTAATATAAAATGATGTAATCGGGTCTCTGTTTGCCCTATCATAGAAGTTTAATAGTGCATTTTACTCGCCATTTCATGTGCTTTAAGGTGCCGCATAGCCCAATACGCTATCTGGAATAGGAGAGACGTAAATTGAACAAATGTGATAGAATATCCCTGAATTCTTATATTAACCTTAATGTAAAATGATCTAATCGGGTCTCTGTTCGCCCTACCATAGAAGTCTAATAGTGCTTTCCACTCGCCATTTCATGCGCTTTGAGATGCCGCTTAGCACAATACGCTATCTGAAATAGGAGCGACGCAAATTGAACAAATGCGATAGAATTTCCCTGAAATCTTATATTAAACAAAATATAAAATGATCTAATCGGGTCTCTGATTGCCCTATCATAGAAGATTAGTAGTGCATTATACTCGCCATTCCACGCGCTTTAAGATGCCGCCTAGCCCAGTACGCTATCTGAAATATGAGCGACGTAACTTGAACAAATGTGATAGAATTACGCTGCATTCTTATATTAACCGTAATATAAAATGATCTAATCGGGTCTCTGTTTGCCTTATCCTAGAAGTTTAATAGTGCATTATACTCGCCATTTCATGCGCTTCGGGATGCCGCTTAGCCCAATACGCTATCTGAAATAGGAGCGACATAAATTGAACAAATGTGATAGAATTTCGCTGAATCCTTAAATTAACCATAATATAAAATGATCTAATCGGGTCTCTGTTTGCTCTACCCTAGAAGTTTAACAGTGCATTTTACTCGCCATTTCATGCGCTTTGAGATGCCGCATAGCCCAATACGCTATCTGAAACAGGAGCGACGTAAATTGAACAAATGTGATAGAATTTCCGTGAATTCTTATATTAACCTCAATGTAAAATGATCTAATCGGGTCTCTGTTCGCCCTACCATAGAAGTCTTATAGTGCATTTCACTCGCCATTTCATGCGCTTTGAGATGCCGCTTAGCCCAATACGCTATCTGAAATAGGAGCGACCTAAATTGAACGAATGTGATAGAATTTTGCTGAATTCTTAAATTAACCATAATATAAAATGATTTAATCGAGTCTCTGCTTGCCCTACCCTAGAAGTTTAATAGTGCATTTTACTCGTCATTTCATGCGCTTTGAGATACCGCTTCGCCCGAAACGCTATCTGAAATAGGAGCGACGTAAATTGAACAAATGTGATAGAATTTCGCACAATCCTTAAATTAACCATAATATAAAATGATGTAATCGGGTCTCTGTTCGCCCTACCCTAGAAGTTTAACAGTGCATTTTACTCGCCATTTCATGCGCTTTGAGATGCCGCATAGCCCAATATGCTATCTGAAATAGGAGCGATATAAGTTGAACAAATGTGATAGAATTTCGCTGAATTCTTTTATTAACCATAATGTAAAATGATCTAATCGGATCTCTGTTCACCCTAGCCTAGAACTTTAATAGTGCATTTTGTTCGCCATTTCATGCGCTTTGAGATGCCGCTTTGCCCAATACGCTATCTGAAATAGGAGCGACGTAAATTGAACAAATGTGATAGAATTTCACTGAATTCTTATATTACCCAAACTATAAAATGATCTAATCGGGTCTCTGATTGCTCTAGCATAGAAGTTTAATAGTGCATTTTACTCGCCATTCCGCGCGCTTTAAGATGCCGCACAGCCCAGTTCGCTATCTGAAATAGGAGCGGCGTAAATTGAACAAATGTGATAGAATTTTGCTGAATTCTTAAATTAACCATAGTATAAAATGATCTAATCGGGTCTCTGTTTGACCTACCCTAGAAGTTTAATAGTGCATTTTGCTCGCCATTTCATGCGCTTTGAGATGCCGCTTAGCCCAATACGCTATCTGAAATAGGAGCGACATAAATTGAACAAATGTGATAGAATTTCGCTGAATTCTTAAATTAACCATAATGTAAAATGATCTAATCGGGTCTCTGTTTGCCCTACCCTAGAAGTTTAACAGTGCATTTTACTCGCCATTACATGCGCTTTGAGATGCCGCATAGCCCAATATGCTATCTGAAACAGGAGCGACGTAAATTGAACAAATGTAATAGAATTTCCATGAATTCTTATATTAACCTCAATGTAAAATGATCTAATCGGGTCTCTGTTCGCCCTACCATAGAAGTCTTATAGTGCATTTCACTCGCCATTTGATGCGCTTTGAGATGCCGCTTAGCCCAATACGCTTTCTGAAATAGGAGCGACGTAAATTGAACAAATGTGATAGAATTTCCCTGAAATCTTATATTAACCAAAATATAAAATGATCTAATCGGGTCTCTGATTGCCCAAACATAGAATTTTAATAGAGCATTTTACTCGCCATTCCACGCGATTTGAGATGCCGCCTAGCCCAGTACGCTATCTGAAATAGGAGCGAAGTAAGTTGAACAAATTTGATAGAATTACGCTGAATTCTTATACTAACCGCAATATAAAATGATCTAATCGGGTCTCTGTTTGCCTTATCCTAGAAGTTTAATAGTGCATTATACTCGCCATTTCATGCGCTTTGCGATGCCGCTTAGGCCAATACGCTATCTGAAATAGGAGCGACGTAAATTGAATAAATGTGATAGAATTTCGCTGAATTCGTAAATTAACCATAATACAAAATGATTTAATCGGGTCTTTGTTTGCCCTAGCCTAGAAGTTTAATAGTGCATTTTACTCGCCATTTCATGCGCTTTCAGATGCCGCTTATCCCAATACGCTATCTGAAATAGGAGCGACGTAAATTGAACAAATGTGATAGAATTTCGCTGAATTCTTAAATTAACCATAATATAAAATGATCTTATCGGGTCTCTGTTTGCCCTGCCCAACATGTTTAACAGTGCATTTTACTCGACATTTCATGCGCTTTGAGATGCCGCTTAGCACAATACGCTATCTGCAATAGGAGCGACGTAAATTGAACAAATGTGATAGAATTTCCTTGCATTCTTATATTAACCAAAATATAAAATGATCTAATCGGGTCTCTGATTGCCCTATCATAGAAATTTGATAGTGCATTTTACTCGCCATTCCACGCGCTTTAAGTTGCCGCCTAGCCCAGTACGCTATCTGAAATAGGAGCGACGTATATTGAACAAATGTGATAGAATTTCGCTGAATTCTTATATTAACCGTAATATAAAATGATCTAATCGGGTCTCTGATTGCCCTATCATAGAAGTTTAGTAGTGCATTTTACTCGCCATTTGATGCGCTCTGAGATGCCGCTTAGCCCAATACGCTATCTGAAATAGGAGCGACGTGACTTGAACAAATGTGATAGAATTTTGCTGAATTCTTAAATTAACCACAATATAAAATGATCTAATCGGGTCTCTGTTTGCCTTATCCTAGAAGTTTAGTATTGCATTTTACTCGCCGTTTCATGCGCTTTGAGATGCCGCTTAGCCCAATACGCTATCTGAAATAGGAGCGACGTAAATTGAACAAATGTGATAGAATTTCCCTGAAATCTTATATTAAACAAAATATAAAGTGATCTGATCGCGTCTCTGATTGCCCTATCATAGAAGTTTAGCAGTGCATTTTACTCGCCATTCCACGCGCTTTAAGATGCCGCCTAGCCCAGTACGCTATCTAAAATAGGAGCGACGTAATTTGAACAAATGTGATAGAATTACGCTGAATTCTTATATTAACCGTAATATAAAATGATCTAATCAGGTCTCTGTTTGCCTTATCCAAGAAGTTTAGTATTGCATTGTACTCGCCATTTCATGCGCTTTGAGATGCCGCTTAGCCCAATACGCTATCTGAAATAGGAGCGACGTAAATTGTACAAATGTGATAGAATTTCGCTGTATTCTTAAATTAACTATAATATAAAATGATCTAATCGGGTCTCTGTTTGCCTTATCCTAGAAGCTTTGTATTGCATTTTACTCGCCGTTTCATGCGCTTTGAGATGCCGCACAGCCCAATACGCTACCTGAAATAGGAGCGACGTAAATTGAACAAATGTGATAGAATTTTGCTGAATTCTTAAATTAACCACAATATAAAATGATCTAATCGGGTCTCTGTTTGCCCTACCCTAGTAGTTTAATTGTGCATTTTACTCGCCATTTCATGCGCTTTGAGATGCCGCTTAGCCGAATACGCTATCTGAAATAGGAGAGACGTAAATTGAACAAATGCGATAGAATTTCCCTGAAATCTTATATTAAACAAAATATAAAATGATCTAATCGGGTCTCTGATTGCCCTATCATAGAAGTTTAGTAGTGCATTTTACTCGCCATTCCACGCGCTTTAAGATGCCGCCTAGACCAGTACGCTATCTGAAATAGGAGCGACCTAAATTGAACGAATGTGATAGAATTTTGCTGAATTCATAAATTAACCATAATATAAAATGATCTCATCGGGTCTCTGTTTGCCCTACCCTGGAACTTTAATAGTGCATTTTAGTCGCCATTTCATGCGCTTTGAGATGCCGCTTCGCCCGAAACGCTATCTGAAATAGGAGCGACGTAAATTGAACAAATGTGATAGAATTACGCTGAATTCTAGTATTAACCGTAATATAAAATGATCTAATCGGGTCTCTGTTTGCCTTATCCTAGAAGTTTACTAGTGCATTTAACTCGCCATTTCATGCGCTTTGAGATGCCGCTTAGCCCAATACGCTATCTGAAATAGGAGCGACGTAAGTTGAACAAATGTGATAGAATTTCGCCGAATTCTTTTATTAACCATAATGTAAAATGATCTGATCGGGTCTCTGTTCGCCCTAGGCTAGAAGTTTAAGAGTGCATTTTATTCGCCATTTCATGCGCTTTGAGATGCCGCTTAGCCGAATACGCTATCTGAAATAGGAGCGACGCAAATTGAACAAATGCGATAGAATTTCGCTGAAATCTTATATTAAACAAAATATAAAATGATCTAATCGGGTCTCTGATTGCCCTATCATAGAAGTTTAGTAGTGCATTTTACTCGCCGTTCCACGCGCTTTAAGATGCCGCCTAGCCCAGTACGGTATCTGAAATAGGAGCGACCTAAATTGAACGAATGTGATAGAATTTTGCTGAATTCTTAAATTAACCATAATATAAAATGATCTAATCGGGTCTCTGCTTGCCCTACCCTAGAAGTTTAATAGTGCATTTTAGTCGCCATTTCATGCGCTTTGAGATGCCGCTTCGCCCGAAACGCTATCTGAAATAGGAGCGACGTAAATTGAACAAATGTGATAGAATTTCCCTGAAATCTTATATTAAACAAAATATAAAATGATCTAATCGGGTCTCTGATTGCCCTATCATAGAAGATTAGTAGTGCATTATACTCGCCATTCCACGCGCTTTAAGATGCCGCTTAGCCCAATACGCTATCTGAAATAGGAGCGACATAAATTGAACAAATGTGATAGAATTTCGCTGAATTCTTAAATTAACCATAATATAAAATGATCTAATCGGGTCTCTGTTTGCCCTACCCTAGAAGTTTAACAGTGCATTTTACTCGCCATTTCATGCGCTTTGAGATGCCGCATATCCCAATATGCTATCTGAAACAGGAGCGACGTAAGTTGAACAAATGTGATAGAATTTCGCTGAATTCTTTTATTAACCATAATGTAAAATGATCTAATCGGGTCTCTGTTCGACCTAGCCTAGAAGTTTAATAGTGCATTTTACTCACCATTTCATGCGCTTAGAGATGCCGCTTAGCCCAATACGCTATCTGAAATAGGAGCGACGTAAATTGAACAAATGTGATAGAATTTCCCTGAAATCTTATATTAACCGTAATATAAAATGATCTAATCGGGTCTCTGTTTGCCTTATCCTAGAAGTTTAATAGTGCATTATACTCGCCATTTCATGCGCTTCGAGATTCCGCTTAGCCCAATACGCTATCTGAAATAGGAGCGACATAAATTGAACAAATGTGATAGAATTTCGCTGAATACTTAAATTAACCATAATATAAAATGATCTAATCGGGTCTCTGTTTGCCCTACCCTAGAAGTTTAACAGTGCATTTTACTCGCCATTTCATGCGCTTTGAGATGCCGCTTATCCCTATACGCTATCTGAAATAGGAGCGACGTAAGTTGAACAAATGTGACAGAATTACGCTGCATTCTTATATTAACCGTAATATAAAATGATCTAATAGGGTCTCTGTTTGCCTTATCCTAGAAGTTTAATAGTGCCTTATACTCGCCATTTCATGCGCTTTGAGATGCCGCTTAGCCCAATACGATATCTGAAATAGGAGTGGCGTAAATTGAACAAATGTGATAGAATTACGCTTAATTCTTATATTAACTGTAATATAAAATGATCTAATCGGGTCTCTCTTTGCATTACCCTAGAAGTTTAATAGTGCACTTCACTCGTCATTTCATGCGCTTTGAGATGCCGCCTAGCGCAGTACGCTATCTTAAATAGGAGCGACGAAAATTGAACAAATGTGATAGAATTTTGCTGAATTCTTAAATTAACCATAATACAAAATGATCTAATCGGGTCTCTGTTTGCCCTACCCTAGAAGTATAATAGTGCATTTTACTCGCCTATTCAGGCGCTTTGAGATTCCGCTTAGCCCAATACGCTATCTGAAATATGAGCGACGTAAATTGAACAAATGTGATAGAATTTCCCTGAAATCTTATATTAAACAGAATATAAAATGATCTAATCGGGTCTCTGATTGCCCTATCATAGAAGTGTAGTCGTGAATTTTACTCGCCCTTCCACGCCCTTTAAGATGCCGCCTAGCCCAGTACGCTATCTGAAATAGGAACGACGTAAATTGAACAAATGTGATAGAATTTTGCTGAATTATTAAATTAACCATAATATAAAATGATCTAATCGGGCTCTGTTCGCCCTACCATAGAAGTCTAATAGTGCATTTCACTCGCCATTTCATGCGCTTTGAGACGCCGCATAGCCCAATACGCTATCTGAAATAGGAGCGACGTAAATTGAACAAATGTGATAGAATTTCCCTGAATTCTTATATTAACCTTAATGTAAAATGATCTAATCGGGTCTCTGTTCGCCCTACCCTAGAAGATTAATAGTGCATTTCACTCGTCATTTCATGCGCTTTGAGATGCCGCATAGCCCAATATGCTATCTGAAAGAGGAGCGACGTAAATTGAACAAATGTGATAGAATTTCCCTGAAATCTTATATTAAACAAAATATAAAATGATCTAATCGGGTCTCTGATTGCCCTATCATAGAAGATTAGTAGCGCATTTTACTCGCCATTTCATGCGCTTTGAGATGCCGCTTAGCCCAGTACGATATCTGAAATAGGAGTGGCGTAAATTGAACAAATGTGATAGAATTTCGCTGTAATCTTATATTGACCTTAATGTAAAATGATCTAATCGGGTCTCTGATTGCCCTATCATAGAAGATTAGTAGCGCATTTTACTCGCCATTTCATGCGCTTTGAGATGCCGCTTAGCCCAGTACGATATCTGAAATAGGAGTGGCGTAAATTGAACAAATGTGATAGAATTTCGCTGTAATCTTATATTGACCTTAATGTAAAATGATCTAATCGGGTCTCTGTTTGCCCTACCCTAGAAGTATAATAGTGCATTTCACTCGTCATTTCATGCGCTTTGAGATGCCGCTTAGCCCAATATGGTATCTGAAATAGGAGCGACGTAAATTGAACAAATGTGATAGAATTTCGCTGAATTCTTATATTAACCTTAATGTAAAATGATCTAATCGGGTCTCTGTTGGCCCTACCCTAGAATTTTAATAGTGCATTTCACTCGCTATTCCACGTGTTTTAAGATGCCGGCTAGCACAGTACGCTATCTGAAATAGGAGTGACGTAAATTGAGCAAATGTGATAGAGTTACGCTTAATTCTTAAATTAACCATAATACAAAATGATCTAATCGGGTCTCTGTTTGCCCTACCCTAGAAGTTTAATGGTGCATTTCTCTCGTCATTTCATGCGCTTTGAGATGCCGCTTAGCCCAATATGGTATCTGAAATATGAGCAACGTAAATTGAACAAATGTGATAGAATTTCCCTGAAATCTTATATTAAACAAAATATACAATGATCTAATCGGATCTCTGATTGCCCTATCATTGAAGCTTATGAGTGCATTTTACTCGCCTTTCCACGCGCTTTAAGATGCCGCCTGGCGCAGTACGCTATCTGAAATATGAGCGACGTAAATTGAACAAATGTGATAGAATTTCGCTGAATTCTTATATTAACCGTAATATAAAATGATCTAATCGGGTCTCTCTTTGCATTACCCTAGAAGTTTAATAGTGCATTTTACTCGCCATTTCATGCGCATTGAGATGCCACTTAGCCCAATACGCTATCTGAAATAGGAGCGACGTAAATTGAACAAATGTGATAGAATTTTGCTGAATTCTTATATTAACCGTAATATAAAATGATCTAATCGGGTCTCTCTTTCCCTTACCATAGACGTTTAATAGTGCACTTCACTCGTCATTTCATGCGCTTTGAGATGCCGCTTAGCCCAATACGCTATCTGAAATAGGAGCGACGTAAATTTAACAAATGTGACAGAATTTCTCAGAATTCTTTTATTAACCATAATGTAAAATGATCTAATCGGGTCTCTGTTCGCCCTAGCCTAGTAGTTTAATAGTGCATTTTATTCGCCATTTCATGCGCTTTGAGATGCCGCTCAGCCCTATAAGCTATCTGAAATAGGAGCGATGTAAATTGAATAAATGTGATAGAATTTTGCTGAATTATTAAATTAACCATAATATAAAATGATCTAATCGGGTCTCTGTTTGCCCTACCATAGAAGTTTAATAGTGCACTTCACTCGTCATTTCATGCGCTTTGAGATGCCGCTTAGCCCAATACGCTATCTGAAATAAGAGCGACGTAAATTGAACAAATGTGATAGAATTTCGCTGAATTCTTATATTAACCCAAATATAAAATGATCTAATCGGGTCTCTGATTGCCCTATCATCGAAGTTTAGTAGTGCATTTCACTCGCCATTCCACGCGCTTTAAGATGCCGCCTAGCCCAGTACGCTATCTGAAATAGGAGCGACGTAAATTGAACAAATGTGATAGAATTTCGCTGAATTCTTATATTAACCCAAATATAAAATGATCTAATCGGGTCTCTGATTGCCCTATCATCGAAGTTTAATAGTGCATTTCACTCGCCATTCCACGCGCTTTAAGATGCCGCCTAGCCCAGTACGCTATCTGAAATAGGAGCGACGTAAATTGAACAAATGTGATAGAATTTTGCTGAATTCTTAAATTAACCATAATATAAAATGATCTAATCGGGTCTCTGTTCGTCCTAGCCTAGAAGTTTAATAGTGCATTTTATTCGCCATTTCATGCGCTTTGAGTAGCAGCTTAGCCCAATACGCTATCTGGAATATGAGCGACGTAAATTGAACAAATGTGATAGAATTTCGCTGAATGCTTATATTAACCTTAATGTAAAATGATCCAATCGGGTCTCTGTTGGCCCTACCCTAGAATTTTAATAGTGCATTTCACTCGCTATTCCACGCGCTTTAAGATGCCGGCTAGCCCAGTAGGCTATCTGAAATAGGAGTGACGTAAATTGAACAAATGTGATAGAGTTACGCTTAATTCTTATATTAACCGTAATATAAAATGATCTAATCGGGTCTCTGATTGCCCTATCATCGAAGTTTAATAGTGCATTTCACTCGCCATTCCACGCGCTTTAAGATGCCGCCTAGCCCAGTACGCTATCTGAAATAGGAGCGACGTAAATTGAACAAATGTGATAGAATTTCGCTGAATTCTTAAATTAACCATAATATAAAATGATCTAATCGGGTCTCTGTTCGCCCTAGCCGAGAAGTTTAATAGTGCATTTTATTCGACATTTCATGCGCTTTGAGATGCCGCTTAGCCCAATGCGCTATCTGAAATAGGAGCGACGTAAATTGAACAAATGTGATAGGATTTCGCTGAATTCTTATATTAACCAAAATATAAAATGATCTAATCGGGTCTCTGATTGCCCTATCTTAGAAGGCTAATAGTGCATTTTACTCGCTATTCCACGCGCTTTAAGATGCCGGCTAGCCCAGTAGGCTATCTGAAATAGGAGTGACGTAAATTGAACAAATGTGACAGAATTACGCTTAATTCTTATATTACCCGTAATATAAAATGATCTAATCGGGTGTCTCTTTCCCTTACCCTAGAAGTTTAATAGTGCACTTCACTCGTCATTTCATGCGCTTTGAGATGCCGCTTAGCCCAATACGCTATCTGAAATAGGAGCGACGTAAATTTAACAAATGTGACAGAATTTCGCTGAATTCTTTTATTAACCATAATGTAAAATGATCTAATCGGGTCTCTGTTCGCCCTAGCCTAGAAGTTTAATAGTGCATTTTATTCGCCATTTCATGCGCTTTGAGATGCCGCTCAGCCCTATAAGCTATCTGAAATAGGAGCGATGTAAATTGAATAAATGTGATAGAATTTCTTTGAATTCTTTTATTAACCATAATGTAAAATGATCTAATCGGGTCTCTGTTCGCCCTAGCCTAGAAGTTTAATAGTGTATTTTATTCGCCATTTCATGCGCTTTGAGATGCCGCTTAGCCCAATACGCTATGTGAAATATCAGCGACGGAAATTGAACAAATGTGATAGAATTTCGCTGAATTCTTATATTAACCTTAATGTAAAATGATCTAATCGGGTCTCTGTTCGCCCTACCCTAAAAGTTTAATGGTGCATTTCTCTCGCTATTCCACGCGCTTTAAGATGCCGCTTAGCCCAACACGCTATCTGAAATAGGAGCGACGTAAATTGAACAAATGTGATAGAATTTCGCTGAATTCATATATTAACCAAAATATAAAATGATCTAATCGGGTCTCTGATTGCCCTATCATAGAAGCTTAATAGTGCATTTCACTCATCATTTCAGGCGCTTTGAGATGCCGCTTAACCCAATACGCTATCTGAAATAGGAGCGACGTAAATTGAACGAATGTGATAGAATTTCCTTGAATTCTTATATTAACCAAAATATAAAATGATCTGATCGGGTACCTGATTGCCCTATGATAGAAGTTTAATAGTGCATTTTACTCGCCTTTCCACGCGCTTTAAGATGCCGCCTGGCGCAGTACGCTATCTTAAATAGGAGCGACGTAAATTGAACAAATGCGATAGAATTTTGCTGAATTCTTAAATTAACCATAATACAAAATGATCTAATCGGGTCTCTGTTTGCCCTACCCTAGAAGTATAATAGTGCATTTTACTCGCCATTTCAGTCGCTTTGAGATGCCGCTTAGCACAAAACGCTGCCTGAAATATGAGCGACGTAAATTGAACAAATGTGATAGAATTTCGCTGAATTCTTATATTAACCTTAATGTAAAATGATCTAATCGGGTCTCTGTTCGCCCTACCCTAGAATTTTAATAGTGCATTTCACTCGCTATTCCACGCGCTTTAAGATGCCGGCTAGCCCAGTAGGCTATCTGAAAAAGGAGTGACGTAAATTGAGCAAATGTGATCGAATTATGCTTAATTCTTAAATTAATCATAATACAAAATGATCTAATCGGGTCTCTGTTTGCCCTACCCTAGAAGTATAATAGTGCATTTTACTCACCATTTCAGGCGCTTTGAGATGCCGCTTAGCCCAATACGCTATCTGAAATATGAGCAACGTAAATTGAACAAATGTGATAGAATTTCCCTGAAATCTTATATTAAACAAAATATACAATGATCTAATCGGGTCTCTGATTGCCCTATCATTGAAGTTTATGAGTGCATTTTACTCGCCATTTCATGCGCTTTGAGATGCCGCTTAGCACAATACGCTATCTGAAATATGAGCGACGTAAATTGAACAAATGTGATAGAATTTCGCTGAATTCTTATATTAACCGTAATATAAAATGATCTAATCGGGTCTCTCTTTGCATTACCCTAGAAGTTTAATAGTGAATTTTACTCGCCATTTCATGCGCATTGAGATGCCACTTAGCCCAATACGCTATCTGAATTAGGAGCGACGTAAATTGAACAAATGTGATAGAATTTCCCTGAATTCTTATATTAACCCAAATATAAAATGATCTAATCGGGTCTCTGATTGCCCTATCATCGAAGTTTAATAGTGCATTTCACTCGCCATTCCACGCGCGTTAAGATGCCGCCTAGCCCAGTACGCTATCTGAAATAAGAGCGACGTAAATTGAACAAATGTGATAGAATTTTGCTGAATTCTTAAATTAACCATAATATAAAATGATCTAATCGGGTCTCTGTTCGCCCTAGCCGAGAAGTTTAATACTGCATTTTATTCGCCATTTCATGCGCTTTGAGATGCCGCTTAGCCCAATGCGCTATCTGAAATAGGAGCGACGTAAATTGAACAAATGTAATAGGATTTCGCTGAATTCTTATATTAACCAAAATATAAAATGATCTAATCGGGTCTCTGATTGCCCTATCATAGAAGGCTAATAGTGTATTTTACTCGCTATTCCACGCGCTTTAAGATGCCGGCTAGCCCAGTAGGCTATCTGAAATAGGAGTGACGTAAATTGAACAAATGTGATAGAATTACGCTTACTTCTTATATTAACCGTAATATAAAATGATCTAATCGGGTCTCTCTTTCCCTTACCCTAGAAGTTTAATAGTGCACTTCACTCGTCATTTCATGCGCTTTGAGATGCCGCTTAGCCCAATACGCTATCTGGAATATGAGCGGCGTAAATTGAACAAATGTGATAGAGTTTCCCTGAAATCTTATATTAAACAAAATATAAAATGATATAATCGGATCTCTGATTGCCCTATCATAGAAGTTTAGTCGTGCATTTTACTCGCCCTTCCACGCCCTTTGAGAAGCCGCCTAGCCCAGTACGCTATCTGAAATAGGAGCGACCTAAATTTAACAAATGTGACAGAATTTCTCTGAATTCTTTTATTAACCATAATGTAAAATGATCTAATCGGGTCTCTGTTCGTCCTAGCCTAGAAGTTTAATAGTGCATTTTATTCGCCATTTCATGCGCTTTGAGAAGCCGCTTAGCCCAATACGCTATCTGGAATATGAGCGACGTAAATTGAACAAATGTGATAGAATTTCCCTGAAATCTTATATTAAACAAAATATAATATGATCTAATCGGATCTCTGATTGCCCTATCATAGACGTTTAGTCGTGCATTTTACTCGCCCTTCCACGCCCTTTAAGAAGCCGCCTAGCCCAGTACGCTATCTGAAATAGGAACGACGTAAATGGAACAAATGTGATAGAATTTTGCTGAATTATTAAATTAACCATAATATAAAATGATCTAATCGGGTCTCTGTTTGCCCTACCATAGAAGTTTAATAGTGCACTTCACTCGTCATTTCATGCGCTTTGAGATGCCGCTTAGCCCAATACGCTATCTGAAATAGGAGCGACGTAAATTTAACAAATGTGATAGAATTTCGCTGAATTCTTTTATTAACCATAATATAAAATGATCTAATCGGGTCTCTGTTTGCCCTACCCTAGAAGTTTAATAGTGCGTTTTACTCGGCATTTCATGCGCTTTGAGATGCCGCTTAGCCCAATACGCTATCTGAAATAGGATCGACGTAAATTGAACAAATGTGATAGAATTTCGCTGAATTCCTTTATTAACCATAATGTAAAATGATCTAATCGGGTTTCTGTTCGCCCTAGCCAATAAGTTTAATAGTACATTTTATTCGCCATTTCATGCGCTTTGAGATGCCGCTTAGCCCAATACGCTAAATGAAATAGGAGCGACGTAAGTTGAACAAATGTGATAGAATTTCGCTGAATTCTATTATTAACCATAATGTAAAATGATCTGATCGGGACTCTGTTCGCCCTAGCCTAGAAGTTTAATAGTGCATTTCATTCGCCATTTCATGCGCTCTGAGATGCCGCTTACCCGAATACGCTATCTGAAACAGGAGCGACGTAAATTGAACGAATGTGATAGAATTTCCCTGAAATCTTATATTAAACAAAATATAAAATGATCTAATCGGGTCTCTGATTGCCCTATCATAGAAGTTTAGTAGTGCATTTTACTCGCCATTCCACGAGCTTTAAGATGCCGCCTAGCCCAGTACGCTATCTAAATTGGGAGCGACGTAAGTTGAACAAATGTGATAGAATTTCGCTGAATTCTTATATTAACCGTAATATAAAATGATCTAATCGGGTCTCTGTTTGCCTTATCCTAGAAGTTTAATAGTGCATTATACTCGCCATTTCATGCGCTTTTAGATGCCGCCTAGCCCAGTACGCTATCTGAAATGGGAGCGACGTAAGTCGAACAAATGTGATAGAAATACGCTGAATTCTTATATTGACCGTAATATAAAATGATCTAATCGGGTCTCTGTTTGCCTTATCCTAGAAGTTTAATAGTGCATTACACTCGCCATTTCATGCGCTTTGAGATGCCGCTTAGCCCAGGACGCTATCTGAAATAGGAACGACGTAAATTGAACTAATGTGATAGAATTTCACTGAATTCTTAAATTAACCATAATATAAAATGATCTAATCGGGTCTCTGTTTGCCCTACCGTAGAAGTTTAATAGTGCATTTTACTCGCCATTGCATGTGCTTTGAGATGCCGCATAGCCCAATACGCTATCCGAAATAGGAGCGACGTAAATTGAACAAATGTGATAGAATTTCCCTGAATTCTTATATTAACCTTAATGAAAATGATCTAATCGGGCACTGTTCGCCCTACCATAGAAGTCTAATAGTGCACTTCGCTCGCCATTTCATGCGCTTTGAGATGACGCTTAGCCCAATACGCTAAATGAAATAGGAGCGACGTAAGTTGAACAAATGTGATAGAATTTCGCTGAATTCTTTTATTAACCATAATGTAAAATGATCTGATCGGGTCACTGTTCGCCCTAGCCTAGAAGTTTAATAGTGCATTTCATTCGCCATTTCATGCGCTCTGAGATGCCGCTTACCCGAATACGCTATCTGAAACAGGAGCGACGTAAATTGAACAAATGTGATAGAATTTCCCTGAAATCTTATATTAAACAAAATATAAAATGATCTAATCGGGTCTCTGATTGCCCTATCATAGAAGTTTAGTAGTGCATTTTACTCGCCATTCCACGCGCTTTAAGATGCCGCCTAGCCCAGTACTATATCTAAAATGGGAGCGACGTAAGTTGAACAAATGTGATAGAATTACGCTGAATTCTTATATTAACCGTAATATAAAATGATCTAATCGGGTCTCTGATTGCCCTATCGTAGAAGTTCAATGGTGCATTGTACTCGCCATTTCATGCGCTTTTAGATGCCGCCTAGCCCAGTACGCTATCTGAAATGGGAGCGACGTAAGTCGAACAAATGTGATAGAAATACGCTGAATTCTTATATTGACCGTAATATAAAATGATCTAATCGGGTCTCTGTTTGCCTTATCCTAGAAGTTTAATAGTGCATTACACTCGCCATTTCATGCGCTTTGAGATGCCGCTTAGCCCAGGACGCTATCTGAAATAGGAACGACGTAAATTGAACTAATGTGATAGAATTTCACTGAATTCTTAAATTAACCATAATATAAAATGATCTAATCGGGTCTCTGTTTGCCCTACCGTAGAAGTTTAATAGTGCATTTTACTCGCCATTGCATGTGCTTTGAGATGCCGCATTGCCCAATACGCTATCTGAAATAGGAGCGACGTAAATTGAACAAATGTGATAGAATTTCCCTGAATTCTTATATTAACCTTAATGAAAATGATCTAATAGGGTCTCTATTCGCCCTACCATAGAAGTCTAATGGTGCATTTCACTCGCCATTTCATGCGCTTTGAGATGCCGCTTAGCCCAATAAGCTATCTGAAATAGGAGCGACGTAAATTGAACAAATGTGATAGAATTTTGCTGAATTCTTAAATTAACCATACTATAAAATGATCTAATCGGGTCTCTGTTTGCCCTACCCTAGAAGTTTAATAGTGCATTTCACTCGTAATTTCATGCGCTTTGGGAGGCCGCTTAGCCCTATACGCTATCTGAAATAGGAGCGACGTAAATTGAACAAATGTGATAGAATTTCGCTGAATTCTTATATTAACCAAAATATGAAATGATCTAATCGGGTCTCTGATTGCCCTATCATAGTAGTTTAATAGTGTATTTTACTCGCCATGCCGCGCGCTTTAAGATGCCTCCTAGCCCAGTACGCTATCTGAAATAGAAGCGACGTAAATTGAACGAATGTGATAGAATTACGCTGAATTCTTAAATTAACCATAATATAAAATGATTTAATCGGGTCTCTGTTTGCCTTACCCTAGAAGTTTAATAGTGCATTGTACTCGCCATTTCATGCGCTTTGAGATGCCGCGTAGCCCAATACGCTATCTGAAATTGGAGCGACGTAAATTGAACAAATGTGATAGAATTTCGCTGAATACTTTTATTAACCATACTGTAAAATGATCTAATCGGGTCTCTGTTCGCCCTAGCCTAGAAGTTTAATAGTGCATTTTATTCGCCATTTCATGCGCTTTGAGATGCCGCTTAGCCCAATACGCTATCTGAAATAGGAGCGACGTAAATTGAACGAATGTGATAGAATTTCCCTGAAATCTTATATTAAACAAAATATAAAATGATCTAATCGGGTCTCTGATTGCCCTATCATAGAAGTTTAGTGGTGCATTTTACTCGCCATGCCACGCGCTTTAAGATGCCGCCTAGCCCAGTACGCTATCTGAAATAGGAGCGACGTAAGTTGAACAAATGTGATAGAATTACGCTGAATTCTTATATTAACCGTAATATAAAATGATCTAATCGGGTCTCTGTTTGCGTTACGCTAGAAGTTTAATAGTGCATTGTACTCGCCATTCCATGCGCTTTGAGATGCCGCGTAGCCCAATACGCTATCTGAAATAGGAGCGACGTAAATTGAACAAATGTGATAGAATTTCGCTGAATTCTTAAATTAACCATAATATAAAATGATCTAATCGGGTCTGTGTTTGCCCTGTCCCAGAAGTTTAATAGTGAATTTTACTCGCCATTTCTTGCGCTTTGAGGTGCCGCTTAGCCCAATACGCTATCCGAAATATGAGCGACGTAAATTGAACAAATGTGATAGAATTTCGCTGAATTCTCATATTAACATTAATGTAAAATGATCTAATCGAGTCTCTGTTCGCCCTACCCTAGAAGTTTAATAGTGCATTTCACTCGTCATTTCATGCGCTTTAAGATGCCGCCTAGCCCAGTTCGCTATCTGAAATAGGAGCGACGTAAATTGAACAAATGTGATAGATTTCCCTGAATTCTTATATTAACCTTAATGGAAAATGATCTGTTCGGGCTCTGTTCGCCCTACCCTAGAAGTTTAATCGTGCATTTTACTCGTCATTTCATGCGCTTTGAGATGCCGCGTAGCCCAATACGCTATCTGAAATAGGAGCGACGTAAGTTGAACAAATGTGATAGAATTTCGCTGAATTCTTTTATTAACCATAATGTAAATTGATCTAATCGGGTCTCTGTTCGCCCTAGCCTAGAAGTTTAATAGTGCATTGTATTCGCCATTTCATGCGCTTTGAGATGCCGCGTATCCCAATACGCTGTCTGAAATAGGAGCGACGTAAATTGAACAAATGTGATAGAATTTCGCTGAATTCTTAAATTAACTATAATATGAAATTATCTAATCGGGTCTCTGTCTGCCCTACCCTAGAAGTTTAATAGTGCATTTTACTCGTCATTTCATGCGCTTTGAGATGCCGCTTAGCCCAATACGCTATCTGAAATAGGAGCGATGTAAATTGAACAAATGTTATAGAATTTAGCTGAATTCTTTTATTAACCATAATGTAAAATGATATAATCGGGTCTCTGTTCACCCTAGCCGAGAAGTTTAATAGTGCATTTTACTCGTCATTTCATGCGCTTTGAGATGCCGCTTTGCCCAATACGCTATCTGAAATAGGAGCGATGTAAATTGAACAAATGTGTTAGAATTTCAATGAATACTTTTATTAACCATACTGTAAAATGATCTAATCGGGTCTCCGTTCGCCCTAGCCTAGAAGTTTAATAGTGCATTTTATTCGCCATTTCATGCACTTTGAGATGCCGTTTAGCGCAATACGCTATCTGAAATAGGAGCGACGTAAGTTGACCAAATGTGATAGAATTACGCTGAATTCTTATATTAACCGTAATATAAAATGATCTAATCGGGTCTCTGTTTGAATTATCCTAGAAGTTTGATAGTGCATTTCACTCACCATTTCATGCGCTCTGAGATGCCGCTTAGCCCAATACGCTATCTGAAATAGGAGCGATGTAAATTGAACAAATGTGATATAATTTCGCTGAATTCTTTTATTAACCGTAATATAAAATGATCTAATCGGGTCTCTGTTTGCCTTACCCTAGAAGTTTAATAGTGCATTTTATTCGCCATTTCATTCGCTTTGAGATGCCGCTTAGACCAATACGCTATCTGAAATAGGAGCGACGTAAATTGAACAAATGTGATAGAATTTCGCTGAATACTTTTATTAACCATACTGTAAAATGATCTAATCGGGTCTCTGTTCGCCCTAGCCTAGAAGTTTAATAGTGCATTTTATTCGCCATTTCATGCGCTTTGAGATGCCGCTTAGCGCAATACGCTATCTGAAATAGGAGCGACGTAAATTGAACGAATGTGATAGAATTTCCCTGAAATCTTATATTAAACAAAATATAAAATGATCTAATCGGGTCTCTGATTGCCCTATCATAGAAGTTTAGTGGTGCATTTTACTCGCCATGCCACGCGCTTTAAGATGCCGCCTAGCCCAGTACGCTATCTGAAATAGGAGCGACGTAAGTTGAACAAATGTGATAGAATTACGCTGAATTCTTATATTAACCGTAATATAAAATGATCTAATCGGGTCTCTGTTTGCGTTACGCTAGAAGTTTAATAGTGCATTGTACTCGCCATTCCATGCGCTTTGAGATGCCGCGTAGCCCAATACGCTATCTGAAATAGGAGCGACGTAAATTGAACAAATGTGATAGAATTTCGCTGAATTCTTAAATTAACCATAATATAAAATGATCTAATCGGGTCTGTGTTTGCCCTGTCCCAGAAGTTTAATAGTGAATTTTACTCGCCATTTCTTGCGCTTTGAGGTGCCGCTTAGCCCAATACGCTATCCGAAATATGAGCGACGTAAATTGAACAAATGTGATAGAATTTCGCTGAATTCTCATATTAACATTAATGTAAAATGATCTAATCGAGTCTCTGTTCGCCCTACCCTAGAAGTTTAATAGTGCATTTCACTCGTCATTTCATGCGCTTTAAGATGCCGCCTAGCCCAGTTCGCTATCTGAAATAGGAGCGACGTAAATTGAACAAATGTGATAGATTTCCCTGAATTCTTATATTAACCTTAATGGAAAATGATCTGTTCGGGCTCTGTTCGCCCTACCCTAGAAGTTTAATCGTGCATTTTACTCGTCATTTCATGCGCTTTGAGATGCCGCGTAGCCCAATACGCTATCTGAAATAGGAGCGACGTAAGTTGAACAAATGTGATAGAATTTCGCTGAATTCTTTTATTAACCATAATGTAAAATGATCTAATCGGGTCTCTGTTCGCCCTAGCCTAGAAGTTTAATAGTGCATTGTATTCGCCATTTCATGCGCTTTGAGATGCCGCGTATCCCAATACGCTGTCTGAAATAGGAGCGACGTAAATTGAACAAATGTGATAGAATTTCGCTGAATTCTTAAATTAACTATAATATGAAATTATCTAATCGGGTCTCTGTCTGCCCTACCCTAGAAGTTTAATAGTGCATTTTACTCGTCATTTCATGCGCTTTGAGATGCCGCTTAGCCCAATACGCTATCTGAAATAGGAGCGATGTAAATTGAACAAATGTTATAGAATTTAGCTGAATTCTTTTATTAACCATAATGTAAAATGATATAATCGGGTCTCTGTTCACCCTAGCCGAGAAGTTTAATAGTGCATTTTACTCGTCATTTCATGCGCTTTGAGATGCCGCTTTGCCCAATACGCTATCTGAAATAGGAGCGATGTAAATTGAACAAATGTGTTAGAATTTCAATGAATACTTTTATTAACCATACTGTAAAATGATCTAATCGGGTCTCCGTTCGCCCTAGCCTAGAAGTTTAATAGTGCATTTTATTCGCCATTTCATGCACTTTGAGATGCCGTTTAGCGCAATACGCTATCTGAAATAGGAGCGACGTAAGTTGACCAAATGTGATAGAATTACGCTGAATTCTTATATTAACCGTAATATAAAATGATCTAATCGGGTCTCTGTTTGAATTATCCTAGAAGTTTGATAGTGCATTTCACTCACCATTTCATGCGCTCTGAGATGCCGCTTAGCCCAATACGCTATCTGAAATAGGAGCGATGTAAATTGAACAAATGTGATATAATTTCGCTGAATTCTTTTATTAACCGTAATATAAAATGATCTAATCGGGTCTCTGTTTGCCTTACCCTAGAAGTTTAATAGTGCATTTTATTCGCCATTTCATTCGCTTTGAGATGCCGCTTAGACCAATACGCTATCTGAAATAGGAGCGACGTAAATTGAACAAATGTGATAGAATTTCGCTGAATTCTTAAAATAACCATAATATAAAATGATCTAAGCGGGTCTCTGCTTGCCCTACCCTAGAAATTTAATAGCGCATTTTACTCCACATTTCATGCGCTTTGAGATGCCGCTTAGCCCGATACGCTATCTGAAATAGGAGCGACGTAAATTGAACAAATGTGATAGAATTTCCCTGAATTCATATATTAACCCAAATATAAAATGATCTAATCGGGTCTCTGATTGCCCTATCATCGAAGTTTAATAGTGCATTTCACTCGCCATTCCACGCGCTTTAAGATGCCGCCTAGCCCAGTACGCTATCTGAAATAGGAGCGACGTAAATTGAACAAATGTGATAGAATTTTGCTGAATTCTTAAATTAACCATAATATAAAATGATCTAATCGGGTCTCTGTTCGCCCTAGCCGAGAAGTTTAATACTGCATTTTATTCGCCATTTCATGCGCTTTGAGATGCCGCTTAGCCCAATGCGCTATCTGAAATAGGAGCGACGTAAATTGAACAAATGTAATAGGATTTCGCTGAATTCTTATATTAACCAAAATATAAAATGATCTAATCGGGTCTCTGATTGCCCTATCATAGAAGGCTAATAGTGTATTTTACTCGCTATTCCACGCGCTTTAAGATGCCGGCTAGCCCAGTAGGCTATCTGAAATAGGAGTGACGTAAATTGAACAAATGTGATAGAATTACGCTTACTTCTTATATTAACCGTAATATAAAATGATCTAATCGGGTCTCTCTTTCCCTTACCCTAGAAGTTTAATAGTGCACTTCACTCGTCATTTCATGCGCTTTGAGATGCCGCTTAGCCCAATACGCTATCTGGAATATGAGCGACGTAAATTGAACAAATGTGATAGAGTTTCCCTGAAATCTTATATTAAACAAAATATAAAATGATATAATCGGATCTCTGATTGCCCTATCATAGAAGTTTAGTCGTGCATTTTACTCGCCCTTCCACGCCCTTTGAGAAGCCGCCTAGCCCAGTACGCTATCTGAAATAGGAGCGACCTAAATTTAACAAATGTGACAGAATTTCTCTGAATTCTTTTATTAACCATAATGTAAAATGATCTAATCGGGTCTGTGTTCGTCCTAGCCTAGAAGTTTAATAGTGCATTTTATTCGCCATTTCATGCGCTTTGAGAAGCCGCTTAGCCCAATACGCTATCTGGAATATGAGCGACGTAAATTGAACAAATGTGATAGAATTTCCCTGAAATCTTATATTAAACAAAATATAATATGATCTAATCGGATCTCTGATTGCCCTATCATAGACGTTTAGTCGTGCATTTTACACGCCCTTCCACGCCCTTTAAGAAGCCGCCTAGCCCAGTACGCTATCTGAAATAGGAACGACGTAAATGGAACAAATGTGATAGAATTTTGCTGAATTATTAAATTAACCATAATATAAAATGATCTAATCGGGTCTCTGTTTGCCCTACCATAGAAGTTTAATAGTGCACTTCACTCGTCATTTCATGCGCTTTGAGATACCGCTTAGCCCAATACGCTATCTGAAATAGGAGCGACGTAAATTTAACAAATGTGATAGAATTTCGCTGAATTCTTTTATTAACCATAATATAAAATGATCTAATCGGGTCTCTGTTTGCCCTACCCTAGAAGTTTAATAGTGCGTTTTACTCGGCATTTCATGCGCTTTGAGATGCCGCTTAGCCCAATACGCTATCTGAAATAGGATCGACGTAAATTGAACAAATGTGATAGAATTTCGCTGAATTCCTTTATTAACCATAATGTAAAATGATCTAATCGGGTTTCTGTTCGCCCTAGCCAATAAGTTTAATAGTACATTTTATTCGCCATTTCATGCGCTTTGAGATGCCGCTTAGCCCAATACGCTAAATGAAATAGGAGCGACGTAAGTTGAACAAATGTGATAGAATTTCGCTGAATTCTATTATTAACCATAATGTAAAATGATCTGATCGGGACTCTGTTCGTCCTAGCCTAGAAGTTTAATAGTGCATTTCATTCGCCATTTCATGCGCTCTGAGATGCCGCTTACCCGAATACGCTATCTGAAACAGGAGCGACGTAAATTGAACGAATGTGATAGAATTTCCCTGAAATCTTATATTAAACAAAATATAAAATGATCTAATCGGGTCTCTGATTGCCCTATCATAGAAGTTTTGTAGTGCATTTTACTCGCCATTCCACGAGCTTTAAGATGCCGCCTAGCCCAGTACGCTATCTAAATTGGGAGCGACGTAAGTTGAACAAATGTGATAGAATTTCGCTGAATTCTTATATTAACCGTAATATAAAATGATCTAATCGGGTCTCTGTTTGCCTTATCCTAGAAGTTTAATAGTGCATTATACTCGCCATTTCATGCGCTTTTAGATGCCGCCTAGCCCAGTACGCTATCTGAAATGGGAGCGACGTAAGTCGAACAAATGTGATAGAAATACGCTGAATTCTTATATTGACCGTAATATAAAATGATCTAATCGGGTCTCTGTTTGCCTTATCCTAGAAGTTTAATAGTGCATTACACTCGCCATTTCATGCGCTTTGAGATGCCGCTTAGCCCAGGACGCTATCTGAAATAGGAACGACGTAAATTGAACTAATGTGATAGAATTTCACTGAATTCTTAAATTAACCATAATATAAAATGATCTAATCGGGTCTCTGTTTGCCCTACCGTAGAAGTTTAATAGTGCATTTTACTCGCCATTGCATGTGCTTTGAGATGCCGCATAGCCCAATACGCTATCCGAAATAGGAGCGACGTAAATTGAACAAATGTGATAGAATTTCCCTGAATTCTTATATTAACCTTAATGAAAATGATCTAATCGGGCACTGTTCGCCCTACCATAGAAGTCTAATAGTGCACTTCGCTCGCCATTTCATGCGCTTTGAGATGACGCTTAGCCCAATACGCTAAATGAAATAGGAGCGACGTAAGTTGAACAAATGTGATAGAATTTCGCTGAATTCTTTTATTAACCATAATGTAAAATGATCTGATCGGGTCACTGTTCGCCCTAGCCTAGAAGTTTAATAGTGCATTTCATTCGCCATTTCATGCGCTCTGAGATGCCGCTTACCCGAATACGCTATCTGAAACAGGAGCGACGTAAATTGAACAAATGTGATAGAATTTCCCTGAAATCTTATATTAAACAAAATATAAAATGATCTAATCGGGTCTCTGATTGCCCTATCATAGAAGTTTAGTAGTGCATTTTACTCGCCATTCCACGCGCTTTAAGATGCCGCCTAGCCCAGTACTATATCTAAAATGGGAGCGACGTAAGTTGAACAAATGTGATAGAATTACGCTGAATTCTTATATTAACCGTAATATAAAATGATCTAATCGGGTCTCTGATTGCCCTATCATAGAAGTTCAATGGTGCATTGTACTCGCCATTTCATGCGCTTTTAGATGCCGCCTAGCCCAGTACGCTATCTGAAATGGGAGCGACGTAAGTCGAACAAATGTGATAGAAATACGCTGAATTCTTATATTGACCGTAATATAAAATGATCTAATCGGGTCTCTGTTTGCCTTATCCTAGAAGTTTAATAGTGCATTACACTCGCCATTTCATGCGCTTTGAGATGCCGCTTAGCCCAGGACGCTATCTGAAATAGGAACGACGTAAATTGAACTAATGTGATAGAATTTCACTGAATTCTTAAATTAACCATAATATAAAATGATCTAATCGGGTCTCTGTTTGCCCTACCGTAGAAGTTTAATAGTGCATTTTACTCGCCATTGCATGTGCTTTGAGATGCCGCATTGCCCAATACGCTATCTGAAATAGGAGCGACGTAAATTGAACAAATGTGATAGAATTTCCCTGAATTCTTATATTAACCTTAATGAAAATGATCTAATAGGGTCTCTATTCGCCCTACCATAGAAGTCTAATGGTGCATTTCACTCGCCATTTCATGCGCTTTGAGATGCCGCTTAGCCCAATAAGCTATCTGAAATAGGAGCGACGTAAATTGAACAAATGTGATAGAATTTTGCTGAATTCTTAAATTAACCATACTATAAAATGATCTAATCGGGTCTCTGTTTGCCCTACCCTAGAAGTTTAATAGTGCATTTCACTCGTAATTTCATGCGCTTTGGGAGGCCGCTTAGCCCTATACGCTATCTGAAATAGGAGCGACGTAAATTGAACAAATGTGATAGAATTTCGCTGAATTCTTATATTAACCAAAATATGAAATGATCTAATCGGGTCTCTGATTGCCCTATCATAGTAGTTTAATAGTGTATTTTACTCGCCATGCCGCGCGCTTTAAGATGCCTCCTAGCCCAGTACGCTATCTGAAATAGAAGCGACGTAAATTGAACGAATGTGATAGAATTACGCTGAATTCTTAAATTAACCATAATATAAAATGATTTAATCGGGTCTCTGTTTGCCTTACCCTAGAAGTTTAATAGTGCATTGTACTCGCCATTTCATGCGCTTTGAGATGCCGCGTAGCCCAATACGCTATCTGAAATTGGAGCGACGTAAATTGAACAAATGTGATAGAATTTCGCTGAATACTTTTATTAACCATACTGTAAAATGATCTAATCGGGTCTCTGTTCGCCCTAGCCTAGAAGTTTAATAGTGCATTTTATTCGCCATTTCATGCGCTTTGAGATGCCGCTTAGCCCAATACGCTATCTGAAATAGGAGCGACGTAAATTGAACGAATGTGATAGAATTTCCCTGAAATCTTATATTAAACAAAATATAAAATGATCTAATCGGGTCTCTGATTGCCCTATCATAGAAGTTTAGTGGTGCATTTTACTCGCCATGCCACGCGCTTTAAGATGCCGCCTAGCCCAGTACGCTATCTGAAATAGGAGCGACGTAAGTTGAACAAATGTGATAGAATTACGCTGAATTCTTATATTAACCGTAATATAAAATGATCTAATCGGGTCTCTGTTTGCGTTACGCTAGAAGTTTAATAGTGCATTGTACTCGCCATTCCATGCGCTTTGAGATGCCGCGTAGCCCAATACGCTATCTGAAATAGGAGCGACGTAAATTGAACAAATGTGATAGAATTTCGCTGAATTCTTAAATTAACCATAATATAAAATGATCTAATCGGGTCTGTGTTTGCCCTACCCCAGAAGTTTAATAGTGAATTTTACTCGCCATGTCTTGCGCTTTGAGGTGCCGCTTAGCCCAATACGCTATCCGAAATATGAGCGACGTAAATTGAACAAATGTGATAGAATTTCGCTGAATTCTCATATTAACATTAATGTAAAATGATCTAATCGAGTCTCTGTTCGCCCTACCCTAGAAGTTTAATAGTGCATTTCACTCGTCATTTCATGCGCTTTAAGATGCCGCCTAGCCCAGTTCGCTATCTGAAATAGGAGCGACGTAAATTGAACAAATGTGATAGATTTCCCTGAATTCTTATATTAACCTTAATGGAAAATGATCTGTTCGGGCTCTGTTCGCCCTACCCTAGAAGTTTAATCGTGCATTTTACTCGTCATTTCATGCGCTTTGAGATGCCGCGTAGCCCAATACGCTATCTGAAATAGGAGCGACGTAAGTTGAACAAATGTGATAGAATTTCGCTGAATTCTTTTATTAACCATAATGTAAATTGATCTAATCGGGTCTCTGTTCGCCCTAGCCTAGAAGTTTAATAGTGCATTGTATTCGCCATTTCATGCGCTTTGAGATGCCGCGTATCCCAATACGCTGTCTGAAATAGGAGCGACGTAAATTGAACAAATGTGATAGAATTTCGCTGAATTCTTAAATTAACTATAATATGAAATTATCTAATCGGGTCTCTGTCTGCCCTACCCTAGAAGTTTAATAGTGCATTTTACTCGTCATTTCATGCGCTTTGAGATGCCGCTTAGCCCAATACGCTATCTGAAATAGGAGCGATGTAAATTGAACAAATGTTATAGAATTTAGCTGAATTCTTTTATTAACCATAATGTAAAATGATATAATCGGGTCTCTGTTCACCCTAGCCGAGAAGTTTAATAGTGCATTTTACTCGTCATTTCATGCGCTTTGAGATGCCGCTTTGCCCAATACGCTATCTGAAATAGGAGCGATGTAAATTGAACAAATGTGTTAGAATTTCAATGAATACTTTTATTAACCATACTGTAAAATGATCTAATCGGGTCTCCGTTCGCCCTAGCCTAGAAGTTTAATAGTGCATTTTATTCGCCATTTCATGCACTTTGAGATGCCGTTTAGCGCAATACGCTATCTGAAATAGGAGCGACGTAAGTTGACCAAATGTGATAGAATTACGCTGAATTCTTATATTAACCGTAATATAAAATGATCTAATCGGGTCTCTGTTTGAATTATCCTAGAAGTTTGATAGTGCATTTCACTCACCATTTCATGCGCTCTGAGATGCCGCTTAGCCCAATACGCTATCTGAAATAGGAGCGATGTAAATTGAACAAATGTGATATAATTTCGCTGAATTCTTTTATTAACCGTAATATAAAATGATCTAATCGGGTCTCTGTTTGCCTTACCCTAGAAGTTTAATAGTGCATTTTATTCGCCATTTCATTCGCTTTGAGATGCCGCTTAGACCAATACGCTATCTGAAATAGGAGCGACGTAAATTGAACAAATGTGATAGAATTTCGCTGAATTCTTAAAATAACCATAATATAAAATGATCTAAGCGGGTCTCTGCTTGCCCTACCCTAGAAATTTAATAGCGCATTTTACTCCACATTTCATGCGCTTTGAGATGCCGCTTAGCCCGATACGCTATCTGAAATAGGAGCGACGTAAATTGAACAAATGTGATAGAATTTCCCTGAATTCATATATTAACCCAAATATAAAATGATCTAATCGGGTCTCTGATTGCCCTATCATCGAAGTTTAATAGTGCATTTCACTCGCCATTCCACGCGCTTTAAGATGCCGCCTAGCCCAGTACGCTATCTGAAATAGGAGCGACGTAAATTGAACAAATGTGATAGAATTTTGCTGAATTCTTAAATTAACCATAATATAAAATGATCTAATCGGGTCTCTGTTCGCCCTAGCCGAGAAGTTTAATACTGCATTTTATTCGCCATTTCATGCGCTTTGAGATGCCGCTTAGCCCAATGCGCTATCTGAAATAGGAGCGACGTAAATTGAACAAATGTAATAGGATTTCGCTGAATTCTTATATTAACCAAAATATAAAGTGATCTAATCGGGTCTCTGATTGCCCTATCATAGAAGGCTAATAGTGTATTTTACTCGCTATTCCACGCGCTTTAAGATGCCGGCTAGCCCAGTAGGCTATCTGAAATAGGAGTGACGTAAATTGAACAAATGTGATAGAATTACGCTTACTTCTTATATTAACCGTAATATAAAATGATCTAATCGGGTCTCTCTTTCCCTTACCCTAGAAGTTTAATAGTGCACTTCACTCGTCATTTCATGCGCTTTGAGATGCCGCTTAGCCCAATACGCTATCTGGAATATGAGCGACGTAAATTGAACAAATGTGATAGAGTTTCCCTGAAATCTTATATTAAACAAAATATAAAATGATATAATCGGATCTCTGATTGCCCTATCATAGAAGTTTAGTCGTGCATTTTACTCGCCCTTCCACGCCCTTTGAGAAGCCGCCTAGCCCAGTACGCTATCTGAAATAGGAGCGACCTAAATTTAACAAATGTGACAGAATTTCTCTGAATTCTTTTATTAACCATAATGTAAAATGATCTAATCGGGTCTGTGTTCGTCCTAGCCTAGAAGTTTAATAGTGCATTTTATTCGCCATTTCATGCGCTTTGAGAAGCCGCTTAGCCCAATACGCTATCTGGAATATGAGCGACGTAAATTGAACAAATGTGATAGAATTTCCCTGAAATCTTATATTAAACAAAATATAATATGATCTAATCGGATCTCTGATTGCCCTATCATAGACGTTTAGTCGTGCATTTTACACGCCCTTCCACGCCCTTTAAGAAGCCGCCTAGCCCAGTACGCTATCTGAAATAGGAACGACGTAAATGGAACAAATGTGATAGAATTTTGGCTGAATTATTAAATTAACCATAATATAAAATGATCTAATCGGGTCTCTGTTTGCCCTACCCTAGAAGTTTAATAGTGCACTTCACTCGTCATTTCATGCGCTTTGAGATACCGCTTAGCCCAATACGCTATCTGAAATAGGAGCGACGTAAATTTAACAAATGTGATAGAATTTCGCTGAATTCTTTTATTAACCATAATATAAAATGATCTAATCGGGTCTCTGTTTGCCCTACCCTAGAAGTTTAATAGTGCGTTTTACTCGGCATTTCATGCGCTTTGAGATGCCGCTTAGCCCAATACGCTATCTGAAATAGGAGCGACGTAAATTGAACAAATGTGATAGAATTTCGCTGAATTCCTTTATTAACCATAATGTAAAATGATCTAATCGGGTTTCTGTTCGCCCTAGCCAATAAGTTTAATAGTACATTTTATTCGCCATTTCATGCGCTTTGAGATGCCGCTTAGCCCAATACGCTAAATGAAATAGGAGCGACGTAAGTTGAACAAATGTGATAGAATTTCGCTGAATTCTATTATTAACCATAATGTAAAATGATCTGATCGGGACTCTGTTCGCCCTAGCCTAGAAGTTTAATAGTGCATTTCATTCGCCATTTCATGCGCTCTGAGATGCCGCTTACCCGAATACGCTATCTGAAACAGGAGCGACGTAAATTGAACGAATGTGATAGAATTTCCCTGAAATCTTATATTAAACAAAATATAAAATGATCTAATCGGGTCTCTGATTGCCCTATCATAGAAGTTTTGTAGTGCATTTTACTCGCCATTCCACGAGCTTTAAGATGCCGCCTAGCCCAGTACGCTATCTAAATTGGGAGCGACGTAAGTTGAACAAATGTGATAGAATTTCGCTGAATTCTTATATTAACCGTAATATAAAATGATCTAATCGGGTCTCTGTTTGCCTTATCCTAGAAGTTTAATAGTGCATTATACTCGCCATTTCATGCGCTTTTAGATGCCGCCTAGCCCAGTACGCTATCTGAAATGGGAGCGACGTAAGTCGAACAAATGTGATAGAAATACGCTGAATTCTTATATTGACCGTAATATAAAATGATCTAATCGGGTCTCTGTTTGCCTTATCCTAGAAGTTTAATAGTGCATTATACTCGCCATTTCATGCGCTTTGAGATGCCGCTTAGCCCAGGACGCTATCTGAAATAGGAACGACGTAAATTGAACTAATGTGATAGAATTTCACTGAATTCTTAAATTAACCATAATATAAAATGATCTAATCGGGTCTCTGTTTGCCCTACCGTAGAAGTTTAATAGTGCATTTTACTCGCCATTGCATGTGCTTTGAGATGCCGCATAGCCCAATACGCTATCCGAAATAGGAGCGACGTAAATTGAACAAATGTGATAGAATTTCCCTGAATTCTTATATTAACCTTAATGAAAATGATCTAATCGGGCACTGTTCGCCCTACCATAGAAGTCTAATAGTGCACTTCGCTCGCCATTTCATGCGCTTTGAGATGACGCTTAGCCCAATACGCTAAATGAAATAGGAGCGACGTAAGTTGAACAAATGTGATAGAATTTCGCTGAATTCTTTTATTAACCATAATGTAAAATGATCTGATCGGGTCACTGTTCGCCCTAGCCTAGAAGTTTAATAGTGCATTTCATTCGCCATTTCATGCGCTCTGAGATGCCGCTTACCCGAATACGCTATCTGAAACAGGAGCGACGTAAATTGAACAAATGTGATAGAATTTTGCTGAATTCTTAAATTAACCATACTATAAAATGATCTTATCGGGTCTCTGTTTGCCCTACCCTAGAAGTTTAATAGTGCATTTCACTCGTAATTTCATGCGCTTTGGGAGGCCGCTTAGCCCTATACGCTATCTGAAATAGGAGCGACGTAAATTGAACAAATGTGATAGAATTTCGCTGAATTCTTATATTAACCAAAATATGAAATGATCTAATCGGGTCTCTGATTGCCCTATCATAGTAGTTTAATAGTGTATTTTACTCGCCATGCCGCGCGCTTTAACATGCCTCCTAGCCCAGTACGCTATCTGAAATAGAAGCGACGTAAATTGAACGAATGTGATAGAATTACGCTGAATTCTTAAATTAACCATAATATAAAATGATTTAATCGGGTCTCTGTTTGCCTTACCCTAGAAGTTTAATAGTGCATTGTACTCGCCATTTCATGCGCTTTGAGATGCCGCGTAGCCCAATACGCTATCTGAAATTGGAGCGACGTAAATTGAACAAATGTGATAGAATTTCGCTGAATACTTTTATTAACCATACTGTAAAATGATCTAATCGGGTCTCTGTTCGCCCTAGCCTAGAAGTTTAATAGTGCATTTTATTCGCCATTTCATGCGCTTTGAGATGCCGCTTAGCGCAATACGCTATCTGAAATAGGAGCGACGTAAATTGAACAAATGTGATAGAATTTCCCTGAAATCTTATATTAAACAAAATATAAAATGATCTAATCGGGTCTCTGATTGCCCTATCATAGAAGTTTAGTGGTGCATTTTACTCGCCATGCCACGCGCTTTAAGATGCCGCCTAGCCCAGTACGCTATCTGAAATAGGAGCGACGTAAGTTGAACAAATGTGATAGAATTACGCTGAATTCTTATATTAACCGTAATATAAAATGATCTAATCGGGTCTCTGTTTGCGTTACGCTAGAAGTTTAATAGTGCATTGTACTCGCCATTCCATGCGCTTTGAGATGCCGCGTAGCCCAATACGCTACCTGAAATAGGAGCGACGTAAATTGAACAAATGTGATAGAATTTCGCTGAATTCTTAAATTAACCATAATATAAAATGATCTAATCGGGTCTCTGTTTGCCCTACCCCAGAAGTTTAATAGTGAATTTTACTCGCCATTTCTTGCGCTTTGAGGTGCCGCTTAGCCCAATACGCTATCTGAAATATGAGCGACGTAAATTGAACAAATGTGATAGAATTTCGCTGAATTCTCATATTAACATTAATGTAAAATGATCTAATCGAGTCTCTGTTCGCCCTCCCCTAGAAGTTTAATAGTGCATTTCACTCGTCATTTCATGCGCTTTAAGATGCCGCCTAGCCCAGTACGCTATCTGAAATAGGAGCGACGTAAATTGAACAAATGTGATAGATTTCCCTGAATTCTTATATTAACCTTAATGGAAAATGATCTGTTCGGGCTCTGTTCGCCCTACCCTAGAAGTTTAATCGTGCATTTTACTCGTCATTTTATGCGCTTTGAGATGCCGCGTAGCCCAATACGCTATCTGAAATAGGAGCGACGTAAGTTGAACAAATGTGATAGAATTTCGCTGAATTCTTTTATTAACCATAATGTAAAATGATCTAATCGGGTCTCTGTTCGCCCTAGCCTAGAAGTTTAATAGTGCATTGTATTCGCCATTTCATGCGCTTTGAGATGCCGCGTATCCCAACACGCTGTCTGAAATAGGAGCGACGTAAATTGAACAAATGCGATAGAATTTCGCTGAATTCTTAAATTAACTATAATATGAAATTATCTAATCGGGTCTCTGTCTGCCCTACCCTAGAAGTTTAATAGTGCATTTTACTCGTCATTTCATGCGCTTTGAGATGCCGCTTAGCCCAATACGCTATCTGAAATAGGAGCGATGTAAATTGAACAAATGTTATAGAATTTAGCTGAATTCTTTTATTAACCATAATGTAAAATGATATAATCGGGTCTCTGTTCGCCCTAGCCGAGAAGTTTAATAGTGCATTTTACTCGTCATTTCATGCGCTTTGAGATGCCGCTTTGCCCAATACGCTATCTGAAATAGGAGCGATGTAAATTGAACAAATGTGTTAGAATTTCAATGAATACTTTTATTAACCATACTGTAAAATGATCTAATCGGGTCTCCGTTCGCCCTAGCCTAGAAGTTTAATAGTGCATTTTATTCGCCATTTCATGCACTTTGAGATGCCGTTTAGCGCAATACGCTATCTGAAATAGGAGCGACGTAAGTTGACCAAATGTGATAGAATTACGCTGAATTCTTATATTAACCGTAATATAAAATGATCTAATCGGGTCTCTGTTTGAATTATCCTAGAAGTTTGATAGTGCATTTCACTCACCATTTCATGCGCTCTGAGATGCCGCTTAGCCCAATACGCTATCTGAAATAGGAGCGATGTAAATTGAACAAATGTGATATAATTTCGCTGAATTCTTTTATTAACCGTAATATAAAATGATCTAATCGGGTCTCTGTTTGCCTTACCCTAGAAGTTTAATAGTGCATTTTATTCGCCATTTCATGCGCTTTGAGATGCCGCTTAGACCAATACGCTATCTGAAATAGGAGCGACGTAAATTGAACAAATGTGATAGAATTTCGCTGAATTCTTAAAATAACCATAATATAAAATGATCTAAGCGGGTCTCTGCTTGCCCTACCCTAGAAATTTAATAGCGCATTTTACTCCACATTTCATGCGCTTTGAGATGCCGCTTAGCCCAATACGCTATCTGAAATAGGAGCGACGTAAATTGAACAAATGTGATAGAATTTCCCTGAATTCTTATATTAACCTTAATGAAAATGATGTAATCTGGTCTCTGTTCGCCCTGCCATAGAAGTCTAATGGTGCATTTCACTCGCCATTTCATGCGCTTTGAGATGCCGCTTAGCCCAATAAGCTATCTGAAATAGGAGCGACGTAAATTGAACAAATGTGATAGAATTACGCTTAATTCTTATATTAACCAAATTATAAAGTGATCTAATCGGATCTCTGAATGCCCTATCATAGAAGTTTAACAGTGCATTTTGCTCGTCATTTCATGCGCTTTGAGAGTCCGCTTAGCCCAATACGCTATCTGAAATAGGAGCGACGTAAATTGAACAAATGTGATAGAATTTCGCTAAATTCTTATATTAACCAAATTATAAAATGATCTAATCGGGTCTCTGTTTGCCTTATCCTAGAAGTTTAATAGTGCATTTTACTCGCCATTCCACGCGCTCTAAGAGGCCCGGCTAGCCCAGTAGGCTATCTGAAATAGGAGCGACGTAAATTGAACAAATGTGATAGAATTTCCCTGAATTCATATATTAACCCAAATATAAAATGATCTAATCGGGTCTCTGATTGTCCTATCATCGAAGTTTAATAGTGCATTTCACTCGCCATTCCACGTGCTTTAAGCTGCCGCCTAGCCCAATACGCTATCTGAAATAGGAGCGACGTAAATTGAACAAATGTGACAGAATTTCGCTGAATTCATATATTAACCAAAATATAAAATGATCTAATCGGGTCTCTGATTGCCCTATCATAGAAGTTTAATAGTGCATTTCACTCATCATTTCATGCGCTTTGAGATGCCGCTTAGCCCAATACGCTATCTGAAATAGGAGCGACGTAAATTGAACAAATGTGATAGAATTTCCTTGAATTCTTATATTAACCAAAATATAAAATGATCTGATCGGGTCCCTGATTGCCCTATCATAGAAGTTTAATGGTGCATTTTACTCGCCTTTCCACGCGCTTTAAGATGCCGCCTAGCGCAGTACGCTATCTTAAATAGGAGCGACGTAAATTGAACAAATGTGATAGAATTTTGCTGAATTCTTAAATTAATCATAATCCAAAATGATCTAATCGGGTCTCTGTTTGCCCTACCCTAGAAGTATAATAGTGCATTTTACTCGCCATTTCAGGCGCTTTGAGATGCCGCTTAGCCCAATACGCTATCTGAAATATGAGCGACGTAAATTGAACAAATGTGATAGAATTTCCCTGAAATCTTATATTAACCAAAATATAAAATGATCTAATCGGGTCTCTGATTGCCCTATCATAGAAGTTTAATAGCGAATTTCACTCATCATTTCATGCGCTTTAAGATGCCGCTTAGCCCAGTACGCTATGTGAAATAGGAGCGACGTAAATTGAACAAATGTGATAGACTTTGGTGAATTCTTAAATTAACCATACTATAAAATGATCTAATCGGGTCTCTGTTTGCCCTACCCTAGAAGTTTAATAGTGCATTTCACTCGTAATTTCATGCGCTTTGGGAGGCCGCTTAGCCCCTATACGCTATCTGAAATGGGAGCGACGTAAATTGAACAAATGTGATAGAATTTCGCTGAATTCTTATATTAACCAAAATATGAAATGATCTAGTCGGGTCTCTGATTGCCCTATCATAGAAGTTTAATAGTGTATTTTACTGGCCATGCCGCGCGCTTTAAGATGCCTCCTAGCCCAGTACGCTATCTGAAATAGGAGCGACGTAAATTGAATCGAATGTGATAGATTTACGCTGAATTCTTAAATTAACCATAATATAAAATGATTTAATCGGGTCTTTGTTTGCCCTACCTAGAAGTTTAATAGTCTATTTTACTCGCCATTTCATGCGCTTTGAGATGCCGCGTAGCCCAATACGCTGTCTGAAATAGGAGCGACGTAAATTGAACAAATGTGATAGAATTTCCCTGAAATCTTATATTGAACAAAATATAAAATGATCTAATCGGGTCTCTGATTGCCCTATCATAGAAGCTTAGAAGTGCATTTTACTAGCCATTCCACGCGCTTTAAGATGCCCGCCTAGCCCAGTATGCTATCTGAAATAGGAACGACGTAAATTGAACAACTGTGATAGAATTCTGCTGAATTCTTATGTTAACCTTAATGTAAAATGATCTAATCGGGTCTCTGTTTGCCCTACCCTAGAAGTTTAATAGTGTATTTTACTCGCCATTTCATGCGCTTTGAGATGCGCTTAGCCCAATACGCTATCTGAAATAGGAGCGACGTAAGTTGAAGAAATGTGATAGAATTTCGCTGAATTCTTTTATTAACCATAATGTAAAATGATCTAATCGAGTCTCTGTTCGCCCTAGCTACAAGTTTAATAGTGCATTTTATTCGCCATTTTCATGCACTTGAGATGCCTCGTAGCCTAATACGCTATCTGCAATAGGAGCGACGTAAATTGACAAATGTGATAGAATTTCCCTGAAATCTTATATTGAACAAAATATAAAATGATCTAATTGGGGCTCTGATTGACCTATCATAGAAGTTTAGTGGTGCATTTTACTCGCCATTCCACGCGCTTTAAGATGCCGCCTAGCCCAGTACGCTGTCTGAAATAGGTGCGACGTTAGTTGAACAAATGTGATAGAATTACGCTGAATTCTTATATTAACCATAATATAAAATGATCTAATCGGGTCTCTGTTTGCCTTACCCTAGAAGTTTAATAGTGCATTTTACTCCCATTTCATGCGCTTTGAGATGCCGCGTAGCCCAATACGCTATCTGAAATAGGAGAGACGTAAATTGAACAAATGTGATAGAATTTTTGCTGAAATCTTAAATTAACCAGAATGTAAATGATCTAATCGGGTCTCTCTTTGCCCTACCCTAGAAGTTTAATAGTGCATTTTACCTCGCCATTTCATGCGCTTTGAGATGCCGCGTATCCCAATACGCTATCTGAAATAGGAGCGACGTAAATTGAACAAATGTGATAGAATTTCGCTGAATTCTTAAATTAACCATAATATAAAACGATCTAATCGGGTCTCTGTTTGCCCTACCCTAGAAGTTTAATAGTGAATTTTACTCGCCATTTCTTGCGCTTTGAGGTGCCGCTTAGCACAATACGCTATCTGAAATATGAGCGACGTAAATTGAACAAATTGTGATAGAATTTCGCTGAATTCTCATATTAACATTAATGTAAAATGATCTAATCGAGTCTCTGTTCGCCCTACCCTAGAAGTTTAATAGTGCATTTCACTCGTCATTTCATGCGCTTTAAGTTGCCGCCTAGCCCAGTACGCTATCTGAAATAGGAGCGACGTCAATTGAACAAATGTGATAGATTTCCCTGAATTCTTATATTAACCTTAATGGAAAATGATCTGTTCGGGCTCTGTTCGCCCTACCCTAGAAGTTTAATCGTGCATTTTACTCGTCATTTCATGCGCTTTGAGATGCCGCGTAGCCCAATACGCTATCTGAAATAGGAGAGACGTAAATTGAACAAATGTGATAGAATTTCGCTGAATTCTTATATTAACCGTAATATAAAATGATCTAATCGGGTCTCTGTTTGCCCTACCCTAGAAGTTTAATATTGCATTTCACTCGTAATTTCATGCGCTTTGGGAGGCCGCTTAGCCCTATACGCTATCTGAAATAGGAGCGACGTAAATTGAACAAATGTGATATATTTCCCTGAATTCTTATATTAACCTTAATGGAAAATGATCTGTTCGGGCTCTGTTCGCCCTACCCTAGAAGTTTAATCGTGCATTTTACTCGTCATTTCATGCGCTTTGAGATGCCGCGTAGCCCAATACGCTATCTGAAATAGGAGCGACGTAAGTTGAACAAATGTGATAGAATTTCGCTGAATTCTTTTATTAACCATAATGTAAAATGATCTAATCGGGTCTCTGTTCGCCCTAGCCTAGATGTTTAATAGTGCATTGTATTCGCCATTTCATGCGCTTTGAGATGCCGCGTATCCCAATACGCTGTCTGAAATAGGAGCGACGTAAATTGAACAAATGCGATAGAATTTCGCTGAATTCTTAAATTAACTATAACATGAAATTATCTAATCGGGTGTCTGTCTGCCCTACCCTAGAAGTTTAATAGTGCATTTTACTCGTCATTTCATGCGCTTTGAGATGCCGCTTAGCCCAATACGCTATCTGAAATAGGAGCGATGTAAATTGAACAAATGTTATAGAATTTAGCTGAATTCTTTTATTAACCATAATGTAAAATGATATAATCGGGTCTCTGTTCGCCCTAGCCGAGAAGTTTAATAGTGCATTTTACTCGTCATTTCATGCGCTTTGAGATGCCGCTTTGCCCAATACGCTATCTGAAATAGGAGCGATGTAAATTGAACAAATGTGTTAGAATTTCAATGAATACTTTTATTAACCATACTGTAAAATGATCTAATCGGGTCTCCGTTCGCCCTAGCCTAGAAGTTTAATAGTGCATTTTATTCGCCATTTCATGCACTTTGAGATGCCGTTTAGCGCAATACGCTATCTGAAATAGGAGCGACGTAAGTTGACCAAATGTGATAGAATTACGCTGAATTCTTATATTAACCGTAATATAAAATGATCTAATCGGGTCTCTGTTTGAATTATCCTAGAAGTTTGATAGTGCATTTCACTCACCATTTCATGCGCTCTGAGATGCCGCTTAGCCCAATACGCTATCTGAAATAGGAGCGATGTAAATTGAACAAATGTGATATAATTTCGCTGAATTCTTTTATTAACCGTAATATAAAATGATCTAATCGGGTCTCTGTTTGCCTTACCCTAGAAGTTTAATAGTGCATTTTATTCGCCATTTCATGCGCTTTGAGATGCCGCTTAGACCAATACGCTATCTGAAATAGGAGCGACGTAAATTGAACAAATGTGATAGAATTTCGCTGAATTCTTAAAATAACCATAATATAAAATGATCTAAGCGGGTCTCTGCTTGCCCTACCCTAGAAATTTAATAGCGCATTTTACTCCACATTTCATGCGCTTTGAGATGCCGCTTAGCCCAATACGCTATCTGAAATAGGAGCGACGTAAATTGAACAAATGTGATAGAATTTCCCTGAATTCTTATATTAACCTTAATGAAAATGATGTAATCTGGTCTCTGTTCGCCCTGCCATAGAAGTCTAATGGTGCATTTCACTCGCCATTTCATGCGCTTTGAGATGCCGCTTAGCCCAATAAGCTATCTGAAATAGGAGCGACGTAAATTGAACAAATGTGATAGAATTACGCTTAATTCTTATATTAACCAAATTATAAAGTGATCTAATCGGATCTCTGAATGCCCTATCATAGAAGTTTAACAGTGCATTTTACTCGTCATTTCATGCGCTTTGAGATGCCGCTTAGCCCAATACGCTATCTGAAATAGGAGCGACGTAAATTGAACAAATGTGATAGAATTTCCTTGAATTCTTATATTAACCAAAATATAAAATGATCTGATCGGGTCCCTGATTGCCCTATCATAGAAGTTTAATGGTGCATTTTACTCGCCTTTCAACGCGCTTTAAGATGCCGCCTAGCGCAGTACGCTATCTTAAATAGGAGCGACGTAAATTGAACAAATGTGATAGAATTTTGCTGAATTCTTAAATTAATCATAATCCAAAATGATCTAATCGGGTCTCTGTTTGCCCTACCCTAGAAGTATAATAGTGCATTTTACTCGCCATTTCAGGCGCTTTGAGATGCCGCTTAGCCCAATACGCTATCTGAAATATGAGCGACGTAAATTGAACAAATGTGATAGAATTTCCCTGAAATCTTATATTAACCAAAATATAAAATGATCTAATCGGGTCTCTGATTGCCCTATCATAGAAGTTTAATAGCGAATTTCACTCATCATTTCATGCGCTTTAAGATGCCGCTTAGCCCAGTACGCTATGTGAAATAGGAGCGACGTAAATTTAACAAATGTGATAGACTTTGGTGAATTCTTAAATTAACCATACTATAAAATGATCTAATCGGGTCTCTGTTTGCCCTACCCTAGAAGTTTAATAGTGCATTTCACTCGTAATTTCATGCGCTTTGGGAGGCCGCTTAGCCCTATACGCTATCTGAAATGGGAGCGACGTAAATTGAACAAATGTGATAGAATTTCGCTGAATTCTTATATTAACCAAAATATGAAATGATCTAGTCGGGTCTCTGATTGCCCTATCATAGAAGTTTAATAGTGTATTTTACTGGCCATGCCGCGCGCTTTAAGATGCCTCCTAGCCCAGTACGCTCTCTGAAATAGAAGCGACGTAAATTGAACGAATGTGATAGAATTACGCTGAATTCTTAAATTAACCATAATATAAAATGATTTAATCGGGTCTTTGTTTGCCCTACCCTAGAAGTTTAATAGTCTATTTTACTCGCCATTTCATGCGCTTTGAGATGCCGCGTAGCCCAATACGCTGTCTGAAATAGGAGCGACGTAAATTGAACAAATGTGATAGAATTTCCCTGAAATCTTATATTGAACAAAATATAAAATGATCTAATCGGGTCTCTGATTGCCCTATCATAGAAGCTTAGAAGTGCATTTTACTAGCCATTCCACGCGCTTTAAGATGCCGCCTAGCCCAGTATGCTATCTGAAATAGGAACGACGTAAATTGAACAACTGTGATAGAATTCTGCTGAATTCTTATGTTAACCTTAATGTAAAATGATCTAATCGGGTCTCTGTTTGCCCTACCCTAGAAGTTTAATAGTGTATTTTACTCGCCATTTCATGCGCTTTGAGATGCCGCGTAGCCCAATACGCTATCTGAAATAGGAGCGACGTAAGTTCAACAAATGTGATAGAATTTCGCTGAATTCTTTTATTAACCATAATGTAAAATGATCTAATCGAGTCTCTGTTCGCCCTAGCCTACAAGTTTAATAGTGCATTTTATTCGCCATTTCATGCACTTTGAGATGCCTCGTAGCCTAATACGCTATCTGAAATAGGAGCGACGTAAATTGAACAAATGTGATAGAATTTCCCTGAAATCTTATATTGAACAAAATATAAAATGATCTAATTGGGGCTCTGATTGACCTATCATAGAAGTTTAGTGGTGCATTTTACTCGCCATTCCACGCGCTTTAAGATGCCGCCTAGCCCAGTACGCTGTCTGAAATAGGAGCGACGTTAGTTGAACAAATGTGATAGAATTACGCTGAATTCTTATATTAACCATAATATAAAATGATCTAATCGGGTCTCTGTTTGCCTTACCCTAGAAGTTTAATAGTGCATTTTACTCCCATTTCATGCGCTTTGAGATGCCGCGTAGCCCAATACGCTATCTGAAATAGGAGAGACGTAAATTGAACAAATGTGATAGAATTTTGCTGAAATCTTAAATTAACCAGAATGTAAAATGATATAATCGGGTCTCTCTTTGCCCTACCCTAGAAGTTTAATAGTGCATTTTACTCGCCATTTCATGCGCTTTGAGATGCCGCGTATCCCAATACGCTATCTGAAATAGGAGCGACGTAAATTGAACAAATGTGATAGAATTTCGCTGAATTCTTAAATTAACCATAATATAAAATGATCTAATCGGGTCTCTGTTTGCCCTACCCTAGAAGTTTAATAGTGAATTTTACTCGCCATTTCTTGCGCTTTGAGGTGCCGCTTAGCACAATACGCTATCTGAAATATGAGCGACGTAAATTGAACAAATTGTGATAGAATTTCGCTGAATTCTCATATTAACATTAATGTAAAATGATCTAATCGAGTCTCTGTTCGCCCTACCCTAGAAGTTTAATAGTGCATTTCACTCGTCATTTCATGCGCTTTAAGTTGCCGCCTAGCCCAGTACGCTATCTGAAATAGGAGCGACGTCAATTGAACAAATGTGATAGATTTCCTGAATTCTTATATTAACCTTAATGGAAAATGATCTGTTCGGGCTCTGTTCGCCCTACCCTAGAAGTTTAATCGTGCATTTTACTCGTCATTTCATGCGCTTTGAGATGCCGCGTAGCCCAATACGCTATCTGAAATAGGAGAGACGTAAATTGAACAAATGTGATAGAATTTCGCTGAATTCTTATATTAACCGTAATATAAAATGATCTAATCGGGTCTCTGTTTGCCCTACCCTAGAAGTTTAATATTGCATTTCACTCGTAATTTCATGCGCTTTGGGAGGCCGCTTAGCCCTATACGCTATCTGAAATGGGAGCGACGTAAATTGAACAAATGTGATAGAATTTCGCTGAATTCTTATATTAACCAAAATATGAAATGATCTAGTCGGGTCTCTGATTGCCCTATCATAGAAGTTTAATAGTGTATTTTACTGGCCATGCCGCGCGCTTTAAGATGCCTCCTAGCCCAGTACGCTATCTGAAATAGAAGCGACGTAAATTGAACAAATGTGATAGAATTTCCCTGAATTCTTATATTAACCTTAATGAAAATGATGTAATCTGGTCTCTGTTCGCCCTGCCATAGAAGTCTAATGGTGCATTTCACTCGCCATTTCATGCGCTTTGAGATGCCGCTTAGCCCAATAAGCTATCTGAAATAGGAGCGACGTAAATTGAACAAATGTGATAGAATTACGCTTAATTCTTATATTAACCAAATTATAAAGTGATCTAATCGGATCTCTGAATGCCCTATCATAGAAGTTTAACAGTGCATTTTACTCGTCATTTCATGCGCTTTGAGAGTCCGCTTAGCCCAATACGCTATCTGAAATAGGAGCGACGTAAATTGAACAAATGTGATAGAATTTCGCTAAATTCTTATATTAACCAAATTATAAAATGATCTAATCGGGTCTCTGTTTGCCTTATCCTAGAAGTTTAATAGTGCATTTTACTCGCCATTCCACGCGCTCTAAGAGGCCGGCTAGCCCAGTAGGCTATCTGAAATAGGAGCGACGTAAATTGAACAAATGTGATAGAATTTCCCTGAATTCATATATTAACCCAAATATAAAATGATCTAATCGGGTCTCTGATTGTCCTATCATCGAAGTTTAATAGTGCATTTCACTCGCCATTCCACGTGCTTTAAGCTGCCGCCTAGCCCAATACGCTATCTGAAATAGGAGCGACGTAAATTGAACAAATGTGACAGAATTTCGCTGAATTCATATATTAACCAAAATATAAAATGATCTAATCGGGTCTCTGATTGCCCTATCATAGAAGTTTAATAGTGCATTTCACTCATCATTTCATGCGCTTTGAGATGCCGCTTAGCCCAATACGCTATCTGAAATAGGAGCGACGTAAATTGAACAAATGTGATAGAATTTCCTTGAATTCTTATATTAACCAAAATATAAAATGATCTGATCGGGTCCCTGATTGCCCTATCATAGAAGTTTAATGGTGCATTTTACTCGCCTTTCCACGCGCTTTAAGATGCCGCCTAGCGCAGTACGCTATCTTAAATAGGAGCGACGTAAATTGAACAAATGTGATAGAATTTTGCTGAATTCTTAAATTAATCATAATCCAAAATGATCTAATCGGGTCTCTGTTTGCCCTACCCTAGAAGTATAATAGTGCATTTTACTCGCCATTTCAGGCGCTTTGAGATGCCGCTTAGCCCAATACGCTATCTGAAATATGAGCGACGTAAATTGAACAAATGTGATAGAATTTCCCTGAAATCTTATATTAACCAAAATATAAAATGATCTAATCGGGTCTCTGATTGCCCTATCATAGAAGTTTAATAGCGAATTTCACTCATCATTTCATGCGCTTTAAGATGCCGCTTAGCCCAGTACGCTATGTGAAATAGGAGCGACGTAAATTTAACAAATGTGATAGACTTTGGTGAATTCTTAAATTAACCATACTATAAAATGATCTAATCGGGTCTCTGTTTGCCCTACCCTAGAAGTTTAATAGTGCATTTCACTCGTAATTTCATGCGCTTTGGGAGGCCGCTTAGCCCTATACGCTATCTGAAATAGGAGCGACGTAAATTGAACAAATGTGATAGAATTTCGCTGAATTCTTATATTAACCAAAATATGAAATGATCTAGTCGGGTCTCTGATTGCCCTATCATAGAAGTTTAATAGTGTATTTTACCTGCCATGCCGCGCGCTTTAAGATGCATCCTAGCCCAGTACGCTATCTGAAATAGAAGCGACGTAAATTGAACGAATGTGATAGAATTACGCTGAATTCTTAAATTAACCATAATATAAAATGATTTAATCTGGTCTTTGTTTGCCCTACCCTAGAAGTTTAATAGTCTATTTTACTCGCCATTTCATGCGCTTTGAGATGCCGCGTAGCCCAATACGCTGTCTGAAATAGGAGCGACGTAAATTGAACAAATGTGATAGAATTTCCCTGAAATCTTATATTGAACAAAATATAAAATGATCTAATCGGGTCTCTGATTGCCCTATCATAGAAGCTTAGAAGTGCATTTTACTAGCCATTCCACGCGCTTTAAGATGCCGCCTAGCCCAGTATGCTATCTGAAATAGGAACGACGTAAATTGAACAAATGTGATAGAATTCTGCTGAATTCTTATGTTAACCTTAATGTAAAATGATCTAATCGGGTCTCTGTTTGCCCTACCCTAGAAGTTTAATAGTGTATTTTACTCGCCATTTCATGCGCTTTGAGATGCCGCGTAGCCCAATACGCTATCTGAAATAGGAGCGACGTAAGTTGAACAAATGTGATAGAATTTCGCTGAATTCTTTTATTAACCATAATGTAAAATGATCTAATCGAGTCTCTGTTCGCCCTAGCCTACAAGTTTAATAGTGCATTTTATTCGCCATTTCATGCACTTTGAGATGCCTCGTAGCCTAATACGCTATCTGAAATAGGAGCGACGTAAATTGAACAAATGTGATAGAATTTCCCTGAAATCTTATATTGAACAAAATATAAAATGATCTAATTGGGGCTCTGATTGACCTATCATAGAAGTTTAGTGGTGCATTTTACTCGCCATTCCACGCGCTTTAAGATGCCGCCTCGCCCAGTACGCTGTCTGAAATAGGAGCGACGTTAGTTGAACAAATGTGATAGAATTACGCTGAATTCTTATATTAACCATAATATAAAATGATCTAATCGGGTCTCTGTTTGCCTTACCCTAGAAGTTTAATAGTGCATTTTACTCCCATTTCATGCGCTTTGAGATGCCGCGTAGCCCAATACGCTATCTGAAATAGGAGAGACGTAAATTGAACAAATGTGATAGAATTTTGCTGAAATCTTAAATTAACCAGAATGTAAAATGATCTAATCGGGTCTCTCTTTGCCCTACCCTAGAAGTTTAATAGTGCATTTTACTCGCCATTTCATGCGCTTTGAGATGCCGCGTATCCCAATACGCTATCTGAAATAGGAGCGACGTAAATTGAACAAATGTGATAGAATTTCGCTGAATTCTTAAATTAACCATAATATAAAACGATCTAATCGGGTCTCTGTTTGCCCTACCCTAGAAGTTTAATAGTGAATTTTACTCGCCATTTCTTGCGCTTTGAGGTGCCGCTTAGCACAATACGCTATCTGAAATATGAGCGACGTAAATTGAACAAATTGCGATAGAATTTCGCTGAATTCTCATATTAACATTAATGTAAAATGATCTAATCGAGTCTCTGTTCGCCCTACCCTAGAAGTTTAATAGTGCATTTCACTCGTCATTTCATGCGCTTTAAGTTGCCGCCTAGCCCAGTACGCTATCTGAAATAGGAGCGACGTCAATTGAACAAATGTGATAGATTTCCCTGAATTCTTATATTAACCTTAATGGAAAATGATCTGTTCGGGCTCTGTTCGCCCTACCCTAGAAGTTTAATCGTGCATTTTACTCGTCATTTCATGCGCTTTGAGATGCCGCGTAGCCCAATACGCTATCTGAAATAGGAGAGACGTAAATTGAACAAATGTGATAGAATTTCGCTGAATTCTTATATTAACCGTAATATAAAATGATCTAATCGGGTCTCTGTTTGCCCTACCCTAGAAGTTTAATATTGCATTTCACTCGTAATTTCATGCGCTTTGGGAGGCCGCTTAGCCCTATACGCTATCTGAAATAGGAGCGACGTAAATTGAACAAATGTGATAGAATTTCGCTGAATTCTTATATTAACCAAAATATGAAATGATCTAGTCGGGTCTCTGATTGCCCTATCATAGAAGTTTAATAGTGTATTTTACTGGCCATGCCGCGCGCTTTAAGATGCCTCCTAGCCCAGTACGCTATCTGAAATAGAAGCGACGGAAATTGAACGAATGGGATAGAATTACGCTGAATTCTTAAATTAACCATAATATAAAATGATTTAATCGGGTCTTTGTTTGCCCTACCCTAGAAGTTTAAGTCTATTTTACTCGCCATTTCATGCGCTTTGAGATGCCGCGTAGCCCAATACGCTGTCTGAAATAGGAGCGACGAAAATTGAACAAATGTGATAGAATTTCCCTGAAATCTTATATTGAACAAAATATAAAATGATCTAATCGGGTCTCTGTTCGCCCTAGCCTAGAAGTTTAATAGTGCATTTCACTCGTCATTTCATGCGCTTTGAGATGCCGCTTAGCGCAATACGCTATCTGAAATAGGAGCGACGTAAATTGAACAAATGTGATAGAATTTCGCTGAATTCTCATATTAACATTAATGTAAAATGATCTAATCGAGTTTCTGTTCTCCCTACCCTAGAAGTTTAATAGTGCATTTCACTCGTCATTTCATGCGCTTTAAGTTGCCGCCTAGCCCAGTACGCTATCTGAAATAGGAGCGACGTAAATTGAACAAATGTGATAGATTTCCCTGAATTCTTATATTAACCTTAATGGAAAATGATCTGTTCGGGCTCTGTTCGCCCTACCCTAGAAGTTTAATCGTGCATTTTACTCGTCATTTCATGCGCTTTGAGATGCCGCGTAGCCCAATACGCTATCTGAAATAGGAGAGACGTAAATTGAACAAATGTGATAGAATTTCGCTGAATTCTTATATTAACCGTAATATAAAATGATCTAATCGGGTCTCTGTTTGAATTATCCTAGAAGTTGGTAGTGCATTTCACTCGCCATTTCATGCGCTTTGAGATGCCGCTTAGCCCAATACGCTATCTGAAATAGGAGCGACGTAAATTGAACAAATGTGATAGAATTTCGCTGAATACTTACATTAACCAAAATAGAAAATGATCTAATCGGGTCTCTGATTGCCCTATCATAGAAGTTTAGTAGTGCATTTTACTCGCCATTCCACGCGCTTTAAGATGCCGCCTAGCCCAGTACGCTATCTGAAATAGGAGCGACGTAAGTTGAACAAATGTGATAGAATTACGCTGAATTCTTATATTAACCGTAATATAAAATGATCTAATCGGGTCTCTGTTTGAATTATCCTAGAAGTTTGATAGTGCATTTCACTCGCCATTTCATGCGCTTTGAGATGACGCTTAGCCCAATACGCAATCTGAAATAGGAGCGACGTAAATTGAACAAATGTGATAGAATTTCGCTGAATTCTTAAATTAACTATAATATGAAATTATCTAATCGGGTCTCTGTTTGCCCTACCCTAGAAGTTTAATAGTGCATTTTACTCGCCATTTCATGCGCTTTGAGATGCCGCGCAGCCCAATACGCTGTCTGAAATAGGAGCGACGTAAATTGAACAAATGTGATAGAATTTCCCTGAAATCTTATATTAAACAAAATATAAAATGATCTAATCGGGTCTCTGATTGCCCTATCATAGAAGTTTCGTAGTGCATTTTACTCGCCCTTCCACGCGCTGTAAGATGCCGTCTAGCCCAGTACGCTATCTGAAATAGGAGCGACGTAAGTTGAACAAATGTGATAGAATTACGCTGAATTCTTATATTAACCGTAATATAAAATGATCTAATCGGGTCTCTGTTTGCGTTACGCTAGAAGTTTAATAGTGCATTGTACTCGCCATTTCATGCGCTTTGAGATGCCGCGTAGCCCAATACGCTATCTGAAATAGGAGCGACGTAAGTTGAACAAATGTGATAGAATTTCGCTGAATTCTTTTATTAACCATAATGTAAAATGATCTAATCGGGTCTCTGTTCGCCCTAGCTTAGAAGTTTATTAGCGCATTGTATTCGCCATTTCATGCGCTTTGAGATGCCGCGTAGCCCAGTACGCTACCTGAAATAGGAGCGACGTAAGTTGAACAAATGTGATAGAATTACGCTGAATTCTTATATTAACCGTAATATAAAATGATCTAATCGGGTCTCTGTTTGAATTATCCTAGAAGTTTGATAGTGCATTTCACTCGCCATTTCATGCGCTTTGAGATGACTCTTAGCCCAATACGCAATCTGAAATAGGAGCGACGTAAATTGAACAAATGTGATAGAATTTCGCTGAATTCTTAAATTAACTATAATATGAAATTATCTAATCGGGTCTCTGTTTGCCCTACCCTAGAAGTTTAATAGTGCATTTTACTCGTCATTTCATGCGCTTTGAGATGCCGCTTAGCCCAATACGCTATCTGAAATAGGAGCGACGTAAATTGAACAAATGTGATAGAATTTCGCTGAAATCTTTTATTAACCATAATGTAAAATGATCTAATCGGGTCTCTGTTCGCCCTAGCCTAGAAGTTTAATAGTGCATTGTATTCGCCATTTCATGCGCTTTGAGATGCCGCGTAGCCGAATACGCTGTCTGAAATAGGAGCGACGTAAATTGAACAAATGTGATAGAATTTCCCTGAAATCTTATATTGAACAAAATATAAAATGATCTAATCGGGTCTCTGATTGCCCTATCATAGAAGCTTAGTAGTGCATTTTACTAGCCATTCCACGCGCTTTAAGATGCCGCCTAGCCCAGTATGCTATCTGAAATAGGAACGACGTAAATTGAACAAATGTGATAGAATTTTGCTGAATTCTTAAATTAACTATAATATGAAATTATCTAATCGGGTCTCTGTTTGAATTATCCTAGAAGTTTGATAGTGCATTTCACTCGCCATTTCATGCGCTTTGACATGCCGCTTAGCCCAATACGCAAAATGAAATAGGAGCGACGTAAGTTGAACAAATGTGATAGAATTTCGCTAAATTCTTTTATTAACCATAATGTAAAATGATCTAATCGGGTCTCTGTTCGCCCTAGCCTACAAGTTTAATAGTGCATTTTATTCGCCATTTCATGCACTTTGAGATGCCTCGTAGCCTAATACGCTATCTGAAATAGGAGCGACGTCAATTGAACAAATGTGATAGATTTCCCTGAATTCTTATATTAACCTTAATGTAAAATGATCTGATCGGGTCTCTGTTCGCCCTACCCTAGAAGTTTAATAGTGCATTTTACTCGTCATTTCATACGCTTTGAGATGCCGCTTAGCCCAATACGCTATCTGAAATAGGAGCGACGTAAATTGAACAAATGTGATAGAATTTCGCTGAAATCTTTTATTAACCATAATGTAAAATGATCTAATCGGGTCTCTGTTCGCCCTAGCCTAGAAGTTTAATAGTGCATTGTATTCGCCATTTCATGCGCTTTGAGATGCCGCGTAGCCGAATACGCTGTCTGAAATAGGAGCGACGTAAATTGAACAAATGTGATAGAATTTCGCTGAATACTTATATTAACCAAAATATAAAATGATCTAATCGGATCTCTGTTCGCCCTAGCCGAGAAGTTTAATAGTGCATTTTACTCGCCATTTCATGCGCATTGAGATGCCACTTAGCCCAATACGCTATCTGAAATAGGAGCGACGTAAGTTGAACAAATGTGATAGAATTTCGCTGAATTCTTTTATTCACCATAATGTAAAATGATCTAATCGGGTCTCTGTTCGCCCTAGCTTAGAAGTTTATTAGTGCATTGTATTCGCCATTTCATGCGCTTTGAGATGCCGCGTAGCCCAGTACGCTATCTGAAATAGGAGCGACGTAAGTTGAACAAATGTGATAGAATTACGCTGAATTCTTATATTAACCGTAATATAAAATGATCTAATCGGGTCTCTGTTTGAATTATCCTAGAAGTTTGATAGTGCATTTCACTCGCCATTTCATGCGCTTTGAGATGACTCTTAGCCCAATACGCAATCTGAAATAGGAGCGACGTAAATTGAACAAATGTGATAGAATTTCGCTGAATTCTTAAATTAACTATAATATGAAATTATCTAATCGGGTCTCTGTTTGCCCTACCCTAGAAGTTTAATAGTGCATTTTACTCGTCATTTCATGCGCTTTGAGATGCCGCTTAGCCCAATACGCTATCTGAAATAGGAGCGACGTAAATTGAACAAATGTGATAGAATTTCGCTGAAATCTTTTATTAACCATAATGTAAAATGATCTAATCGGGTCTCTGTTCGCCCTGCCTAGAAGTTTAATAGTGCATTGTATTCGCCATTTCATGCGCTTTGAGATGCCGCGTAGCCGAATACGCTGTCTGAAATAGGAGCGACGTAAATTGAACAAATGTGATAGAATTTCCCTGAAATCTTATATTGAACAAAATATAAAATGATCTAATCGGGTCTCTGATTGCCCTATCATAGAAGCTTAGTAGTGCATTTTACTAGCCATTCCACGCGCTTTAAGATGCCGCCTAGCCCAGTATGCTATCTGAAACAGGAACGACGTAAATTGAACAAATGTGATAGAATTTTGCTGAATTCTTAAATTAACTATAATATGAAATTATCTAATCGGGTCTCTGTTTGAAGTATCCTAGAAGTTTGATAGTGCATTTCACTCGCCATTTCATGCGCTTTGACATGCCGCTTAGCCCAATACGCAAAATGAAATAGGAGCGACGTAAGTTGAACAAATGTGATAGAATTTCGCTAAATTCTTTTATTAACCATAATGTCAAATGATCTAATCGGGTCTCTGTTCGCCCTAGCCTACAAGTTTAATAGTGCATTTTATTCGCCATTTCATGCACTTTGAGATGCCTCGTAGCCTAATACGCTATCTGAAATAGGAGCGACGTAAATTGAACAAATGTGATAGAATTTCCCTGAATTCTTACATTAACCTTAATGTAAAATGATCTGATCGGGTCTCTGTTCGCCCTACCCTAGAAGTTTAATAGTGCATTTTACTCGTCATTTCATACGCTTTGAGATGCCGCTTAGCCCAATACGCTATTTGAAATAGGAGCGACGTAAATTGAACAAATGTGATAGAATTTCGCTGAATACTTATATTAACCAAAATATAAAATGATCTAATCGGATCTCTGTTCGCCCTAGCCGAGAAGTTTAATAGTGCATTTTACTCGCCATTTCATGCGCATTGAGATGCCACTTAGCCCAATACGCTATCTGAAATAGGAGCGACGTAAATTGAACAAATGTGATAGAATTTCCCTGAAATCTTATATTGAACAAAATATAAAATGATCTAATCGGTTCTCTGATTGCCCTATCATAGAAGTTTATGAGTGCATTTTACTCGCCATTTCATGCGCTTTAAGATGCCGCCTAGCCCAGTACGCTATCTGAAATAGGAGCGACGTAAATTGAACAAATGTGATAGAATTTCGCTGAACTGTTTTATTAACCAAAATGTAAAATGATATAATCGGGTCTCAGTTCGCCCTAGCCTAGAAGTTTAATAGTGCACTTTGTTCGCCATTTCATGCGTTTTGAGATGCCGCATAGCCCAATACGCTTTCTGAAATAGGAGCGACGTAAATTGAACAAATGTGATAGAATTACCCTGAAATCTTATATTAACCAAAATATAAAATGATCTAATCGGGTCTCTGATTGCCCTATCATAGAAGTTTAATAGCGCGTTTTACTCGCCACTCCACGCGCTTTAAGATGCCGCCTAGTACAGTATGCTATCTGAAATAGGAGCGACGTAAATTGAACAAATGTGACAGAATTTCGCTGAATTCTTAAATTAACCATAATATAAAATGATCTCATCGGGACTCTGTTTGACCTACCCTAGAAGTTTAATAGTGCATTTTACTCGCCATTTCATGCGCTTTGAGATGCTGCTTAGCCCAACACGCTATCTGAAATAGGAGCGACAGAAGTTGAACAAATGTGATAGAATTTCGCTGAATTTTTTTATTAACCATAATGTAAAATGATCTGATCGGGTCTCTGTTCGCCCTAGCCTACAAGTTTAATAGTGCATTTTATTCGCCACCTCATGCGCTTTGAGATGCCGCTTAGCCGAGTTCGCTATCTGAAATAGGAGCGACGTAAATTGAACAAATGTGATAAAATTTCCCTGAAATCTTATATTAACCATAATATAAAATGATCTAATCGGGTCTCTGATTGCCCTATCATAGAATTTTAATAGTGCATTTTACTCGCCATTCCACGCGCTTTAAGATGCCGCCTACCCCAGTACGCTATCTGAAATAGGAGCGACGTAAATTGAACAAATGTGATAGAATTTTGCTGAATTCGTAAATTAACCATAATATAAAATGATCTAATCGGGTCTCTTTTTGCCCTACCCTGGAAGTTTAATAGTGCATTTTATTCGCCATTTCATGCGCTTTGAGATGCCGCTTAGCCGAGTTCGCTATCCGAAATAGGAGCGACGTAAATTGAACAAATGTGATAAAATTTCCCTGAAATCTTAAATTAACCATAATATAAAATGATCTAATCGGGTCTCTGATTGCCCTATCATAGAATTTTAATAGTGCATTTTACTCGCCATTTCATGCGCTTTCAGAGGCCGCTTATCCCAATACGCTATCTGAAATAGGAGCGACGTAAATTGAACAAATGTGATAGAATTTCGCTGAATTCTTAAATTAACCATAATATAAAATGATCTTATCGGGTCTCTGTTTGCCCTGCCCAACAAGTTTAACAGTGCATTTTACTCGCCATTTCATGCGCTTTGAGATGCCGCTTAGCACAATACGCTATCTGCAATAGGAGCGACGTAAATTGAACAAATGTGATAGAATTTCGTTGCATTCTTATATTAACCAAAATATAAAATGATCTAATCGGGTCTCTGATTGCCCTATCATAGAAGTTTAATAGTGCATTTTACTCGCCATTCCACGCGCTTTAAGTTGCCGCCTAGCCCAGTACGCTGTCTGAAATAGGAGCGACGTATATTGAACAAATGTGATAGAATTTCGCTGAATTCTTATATTAACCAAAATATAAAATGATCTAATCAGGTCTCTGTTTGCCCTACCCTAGAAGTTTAATAGTGCATTTTATTCGTCATTTCATGCGCTTTGAGATGCCGCTTAGCCCAATACGCTATGTGAAATAGGAGCGACGTAAATTGAACAAATGTGATAGAATTTCGCTGAACTCTTATATTAACCAAAATATAAAATGATCTAATCGGGTCTCTGATTGCCCTATCATAGAAGTTTAATTGTGCATTTTACTCGCCCTTCCACGCGCTTTAAGATGCCGCCAAGCCCAGTACGCTATCTGAAATAGGAGCGACGTAAGTTGTTCAAATGTGATAGAATTACGCTGAATTCTTATATTAACCGTAATATAAAATGATCTAATCGGGTCTCTGTTTGCCTTACCCTAGAAGTTTAATAGTGCATTTTACTCGCCATTTCATGCGCTTTGAGATGCCGCTTAGCCCAATACGCTATCTGAAATAGGAGCGACGTAAATTGAACAAATGTGATAGGATTTCGCTGAATTCTTAAATTAACCATAATATAAAATGATCTAATCGGGTCTCTGTGTGCCCTACCCTAGAAGTTTAATAGTGCATTTTACTCGCCATTTCTTGCGCTTTGAGATGCTGCTTAGCCCAATACGCTATCTGAAATAGGAGCGACGTAAATTGAACAAATGTGATAGAATTTCCCTGAAATCTTATAGTAAACAAAATATAAAATGATCTAATCGGGACTCTGATTGCCCTATCATAGAAGTTTAGTAGTGCATTTTACTCGCCCTTCCACGCGATTTAAGATGCCGCCTAGCCCAGTACGCTATCTGAAATAGGAGCGACGTAACTTGAACAAATGTGATAGAATTTTGCTGAATTCTTAAATTAACCATAATATAAAATGATCTAATCGGGTCTCTGTTTGCCCTACCCTAGAAGTTTAATAGTGCATTTTACTCGCCATTTCATGCGCTTTGAGATGCCGCTTAGCCCAATACGCTATCTGAAATACGAGCGACGTAAATTGAACAAATGTGATAGAATTTCCCTGAATTCTTATATTAACCTTAATGTAAAATGATCTATTCGGGTCTCTGTTCGCCCTACCCTAGAAGTTTAATATTGCCTTTCACTCGTCATTTCATGCGCTTTGAGATGCCGCTTAGCACAATACGCTATCTGAAATAGGAGCGACGTAAATTGAACAAATGTGATAGAATTTCGCTGAATTCTTATATTAACCAAAATATAAAATGATCTAATCGGGTCTCTGATTGCCCTATCATAGAAGTTTAATAGTGCATTTTACTCGCCCTTCCACGCGCTTTAAGATGCCGCCTAGCCCAGTACGCTATCTGAAATAGGAGCGACGTAAGTTGTTCAAATGTGATAGAATTACGCTGAATTCTTATATTAACCGTAATATAAAATGATCTAATCGGGTCTCTGTTTGCCTTACCCTAGAAGTTTAATAGTGCATTTTACTCGCCATTTCATGCGCTTTGAGATGCCGCTTAGCCCAATACGCTATCTGAAATAGGAGCGACGTAAATTGAACAAATGTGATAGGATTTCGCTGAATTCTTAAATTAACCATAATATAAAATGATCTAATCGGGTCTCTGTGTGCCCTACCCTAGAAGTTTAATAGTGCATTTTACTCGCCATTTCTTGCGCTTTGAGATGCTGCTTAGCCCAATACGCTATCTGAAATAGGAGCGACGTAAATTGAACAAATGTGATAGAATTTCCCTGAAATCTTATAGTAAACAAAATATAAAATGATCTAATCGGGACTCTGATTGCCCTATCATAGAAGTTTAGTAGTGCATTTTACTCGCCCTTCCACGCGATTTAAGATGCCGCCTAGCCCAGTACGCTGTCTGAAATAGGAGCGACGTAACTTGAACAAATGTGATAGAATTTTGCTGAATTCTTAAATTAACCATAATATAAAATGATCTAATCGGGTCTCTGTTTGCCCTACCCTAGAAGTTTAATAGTGCATTTTACTCGTCATTTCATGCGCTTTGAGATGCCGCTTAGCACAATACGCTATCTGAAATAGGAGCGACGTAAATTGAACAAATGTGATTGAATTTCGCAGAATTGTTAAATTAACCATAATATAAAATGATCTAATCGGGTCTCTGATTGCCCTACCCCAGAAGTTTAATAATGCATTTTACTCGCCATTCCACGCGCTTTAAGATGCCGCCTAGCCCAGTACGCTATCTGAAATAGGATCGACGTAAGTTGAACAAATGTGATAGAATTTTGCCGAACTCTTAAATTAACCATAACATAAAATGATGTAATCGGGTCTCTGTTCGCCCTACCCAAGAAGTTTAATAGTGCATTTCTCTCGTCATTTCATGCGCTTTGAGATGCCGCTAAGCCGAATAAGCTATCTGTAATAGGAGCGACGTAAATTGAACAAATGTGATAGAATTTCGCTGAATTCTTAAATTAACCATAATATAAAATGATCTAATCAGGTCTCTGTTTGCGTTATCCTAGAAGTTTAATAGTGCATTATACTCGCCATTTCATGCGCTTAGAGATGCCGCCTAGCCCAGTACGTTATCTGAAACAGGAGCGACGTAAATTGAACAAATGTGATAGAATTTCCGTGAATTCTTATATTTACCTTAATGTAAAATGATCTAATCGGGTCTCTGTTCGCCCCACCCTAGAAGCTTAATAGTGCGTTTCACTCGTCATTTCATGCGCTTTGAGATGCCGCTTAGCCCAATATGCTATCTGAAATAGGAGCGACGTAAATTGAACAAATGTGATAGAATTTCGCTGAATTCTTTTATTAACCAAAATGTAAAATGATCTAATCGGGTCTCTGTTCGCCCTAGCCTAGAAGTTTAATAGTGCATTTCACTCGCCATTTCGTGCGCTTTGAGATGCCGCTAAGCCCAATAAGCTATCTGAAATAGGAGCGACGTAAATTGAACAAATGTGATAGAATTTCGCTGAATTCTTATACTAACCAAAGTATAAAATGATCTAATCGGGTCTCTGATTGCCCTATCGTAGAAGTTTAGTAGTGCATTTTACTCGCCATTCCACGCGCTTTAAGATGCCGCCAAGCCCAGTATGCTATCTGAAATAGGAACGACGTAAATTGAACAAATGTGATAGAATTTTGCTGAATTCTTAAATTAACCATAATATAAAATGATCTAATCGGGTCTCTGATTGCCCTACCCTAGAAGTTTAATAGAGCATTTTACTCGCCATTCCATGCGCTTTGAAATGCCGCTTAGCCCAATACGCTATCTGAAACAGGAGCGACGTAAATTGAACAAATGTGATAGAATTTCGCTGAATTCTTATATTAACCAAAATATAAAATGATCTAATGGGGTCTCTGTTTGCCCTACCCTAGAAGTTTAATAGTGCATTTTACTCGCCATTTCTTGCGCTTTGAGATGCCGCTTAGCACAATAAGCTATTTCAAATAGGAGCGACGTAAATTGAACGAATGTGATAGAACTTCGCTGAATTCTTATATTAACCGTAATATGAAATGATCTTAGCGGGTCACTGATTGCCCTACCCTAGAAGTTTAATAGTGCATTTTACTCGCCCTTTCGTGCGCTTTGAGATGCCGCTTGGCCCAATACGCTAACTGAAATAGGAGCGACGTAAATTGAACAAATGTGACAGAATTATGCTGAATTCTTATATTAACCAAAATATAAAATGATCTAATCGGGTCTCTGATTGCCCTATCATAGAAGTTTAGTAGTGCATTTTACTCGCCATTCTTCGCGTTTTAAGATACCGCCTAGCCCAGTACGCTAGCTGAAATAGGAACGACGTAAATTGAAAAAATGTGATAGAATTTTGCTGAATTCTTAAATTAACCATTATATAAATTGAACTAATCGGGTCTCTGTTTGCCCTACCCTAGAAGTTTAATAGTGCATTTTACTCGCCATTTCATGCGCTTTGAGATGCCGCTTAGCCGAATACGCTACCTGAAATAGGGGCGACGTAAATTGAACAAACGTGATAGGATTTCGCTGAATTCTTAAATTAACCATAATATAAAATGATCTAATCGGGTCTCTGATTGCCCTACCCTAGAAGTTTAATAGTGCATTTTACTCGCCATTTCATGCGCTTTGAGATGCCGCTTAGCCCAATACGCTATCTGAAATAGGAGCGACGTAAATTGAACAAATGTGATAGGATTTCGCTGAATTCTTAAATTAACCATAATATAAAATGATCTAATCGTGTCTCTGTTTGCGTTATCCTAGAAGTTTAATAGTGCATTTTACTCGCCATTTCTTGCGCTTTGAGATGCTGCTTAGCCCAATACGCTATCTGAAATAGGAGCGACGTAAATTGAACAAATGTGATAGAATTTCCCTGAAATCTTATAGTAAACAAAATATAAAATGATCTAATCGGGACTCTGATTGCCCTATCATAGAAGTTTAGTAGTGCATTTTACTCGCCCTTCCACGCGATTTAAGATGCCGCCTAGCCCAGTACGCTATCTGAAATAGGAGCGACGTAACTTGAACAAATGTGATAGAATTTTGCTGAATTCTTAAATTAACCATAATATAAAATGATCTAATCGGGTCTCTGTTTGCCCTACCCTAGAAGTTTAATAGTGCATTTTACTCGCCATTTCATGCGCTTTGAGATGCCGCTTAGCCCAATACGCTATCTGAAATACGAGCGACGTAAATTGAACAAATGTGATAGAATTTCCCTGAATTCTTATATTAACCTTAATGTAAAATGATCTATTCGGGTCTCTGTTCGCCCTACCCTAGAAGTTTAATATTGCCTTTCACTCGTCATTTCATGCGCTTTGAGATGCCGCTTAGCACAATACGCTATCTGAAATAGGAGCGACGTAAATTGAACAAATGTGATAGAATTTCGCTGAATTCTTATATTAACCAAAATATAAAATGATCTAATCGGGTCTCTGATTGCCCTACCCTAGAAGTTTAATAGTGCATTTTACTCGCCATTTCATGCGCTTTGAGATGCCGCTTAGCCCAATACGCTATCTGAAATAGGAGCGACGTAAATTGAACAAATGTGATAGAATGTTCCTGAATTCTTAAATTAACAATAATATAAAATGATGTAATCGGCTCTCTGTTCGCCCTACCCAAGAAGTTTAATAGGGCATTTCTCTCGTCATTTCATGCGCTTTGAGATGCCGCTTAGCCCAATACGCTATATGACATAGGAGCGACGTAAATTGAACAAATGTGATAGAATTTCCCTGAAATCTTATATTATACAAAATATAAAATGATCTAAACGGGACTCTGATTGCTCTATCATAGAAGTTTAGTAGTGCATTTTACTCGCGCTTCCACGCACTTTAAGATGCCGCTTAGCCCAGTACACTATCAGAAATATGAGCGACGTATGTTGAACAAATGTGATAGAATTTCCCTGAATTCTTATATTAACCTTAGTGTAAAATGATCTAATCGGGTCTTTGTTCGCCCTACCCTAGAAGTTTAATAGTGCGTTTTACTCGCCATTCCACGCGCTTTAAGATGCCGCGCAGCCCAGTATGCTATCTGAAATAGGTACGACGTAAATTGAACAAATGTGATAGAATTTCGCAGAATTATTAAATTAACCATAATATAAAATGATCTAATCGGGTCTCTGATTGCCCTACCCCAGAAGTTTAATAGTGCATTTTACTCGCCATTCCACGCGCTTTAAGATGCCGCCTAGCCCAGTACGCTATCTGAAATAGGAGCGACGTAAGTTGAACAAATGTGATAGAATTTTGCCGAACTCTTAAATTAACCATAATATAAAATGATCTAATCGGGTCTCTGATTGCCCTACCCTAGAAGTTTAATAGAGCATTTTACTCGCCATTCCATGCGCTTTGAAATGCCGCTTAGCCCAATACGCTATCTGAAACAGGAGCGACGTAAATTGAACAAATGTGATAGAATTTCGCTGAATTCTTATATTAACCAAAATATAAAATGATCTAATGGGGTCTCTGTTTGCCCTACCCTAGAAGTTTAATAGTGCATTTTACTCGCCATTTCTTGCGCTTTGAGATGCCGCTTAGCACAATAAGCTATTTCAAATAGGAGCGACGTAAATTGAACGAATGTGATAGAACTTCGCTGAATTCTTATATTAACCGTAATATGAAATGATCTTAGCGGGTCACTGATTGCCCTACCCTAGAAGTTTAATAGTGCATTTTACTCGCCCTTTCGTGCGCTTTGAGATGCCGCTTGGCCCAATACGCTAACTGAAATAGGAGCGACGTAAATTGAACAAATGTGACAGAATTACGCTGAATTCTTATATTAACCAAAATATAAAATGATCTAATCGGGTCTCTGATTGCCCTATCATAGAAGTTTAGTAGTGCATTTTACTCGCCATTCTTCGCGTTTTAAGATACCGCCTAGCCCAGTACGCTAGCTGAAATAGGAACGACGTAAATTGAAAAAATGTGATAGAATTTTGCTGAATTCTTAAATTAACCATTATATAAATTGAACTAATCGGGTCTCTGTTTGCCCTACCCTAGAAGTTTAAAAGTGCATTTTACTCGCCATTTCATGCGCTTTGAGATGCCGCTTAGGCCAATACGCTATCTGAAATAGGAGCGACGTAAGTTGAACAAATGTGATAGAATTACGCTGAATTCTTATATTAACCGTAATATAAAATGATCTAATCGGTCTCTGTTTGCCTTATCCTAGAAGTTTAATAGTGCATTTTACTCGCCATTTCATGCGCATTGAGATGCCCCTTAGCGCAATACGCTATCTGTAATAGGAGCGACGTAAATTGAACAAATGTGATAGAATTTCCCTGAATTCTTATATTAACCTTAATGTAAAATGATCTATTCGGGTCTCTGTTCGCACAACCCTAGAAGTTTAATATTGCCTTTCACTCGTCATTTCATGCGCTTTGAGATGCTGTTTAGCACAATACGCTATCTGAAATAGGAGCGACGTAAATTGAACAAATGTGATAGAATTTCGCTGAATTCTTATATTAACCAAAATATAAAATGATCTAATCGGGTCTCTGATTGCCCTATCATAGAAGTTTAGTAGTGCATTTTACTCGCCATTCTTCGCGTTTTAAGATGCCGCCTAGCACAGTACGATAGCTGAAATAGGAACGACGTAAATTGAAAAAATGTGATAGAATTTTGCTGAATTCTTATATTAACCTTAATGTAACATGATCTAATCGGGTCTTTGTTCGCCCTACCCTAGAAGTTTAATAGTGCATTTCACTCGTCATTTCATGCGCTTTGAGATGCCGCTTAGCACAATATGCTATCTGAAATAGGAGCGACGTAAATTGAACAAATGTGATAGAATTACGCTGAATCCTTATATTAACCAAAACATAAAATGATCTAATCGGGTCTCTGATTGCCCTATCATAGAAGTTTAATAGTGCATTTTACTCGCCATTCCACGCGCTTTAAGATGCCGCCTAGCCCAGTATGCTATCTGAAATAGGAACGACGTAAATTGAACAAATGTGATAGAATTTTGCTGAATTCTTAAATTAACCATAATATAAAATGATCTAATCGGGTCTCTGATTGCCCTACCCTAGAAGTTTAATAGTGCATTTTACTCGCCATTCCATGCGCTTTGAGAAGCCGCTTAGCCCAATACGCTATCTGAAACAGGAGCGACGTAAATTGAACAAATGTGATAGAATTTCGATGAATTCTTTTATTTACCATAATGTTAAATGATCTAATCGGGTCTCTGTTCGCCCTAGCGTAGACGCATAATAGTGCATTTTATTCGTCATTTCATGCGCTTTGAGATGCCGCTTAGCCGAATACGCTACCTGAAATAGGGGCGACGTAAATTGAACAAACGTGATAGGATTTCGCTGAATTCTTAAATTAACCATAATATAAAATGATCTAATCGGGTCTCTGATTGCCCTACCCTAGAAGTTTAATAGTGCATTTTACTCGCCATTTCATGCGCTTTGAGATGCCGCTTAGCCCAATACGCTATCTGAAATAGGAGCGACGTAAATTGAACAAATGTGATAGGATTTCGCTGAATCCTTAAACTAACCATAATATAAAATGATCTAATCGGGTCTCTGTGTGCCCTACCCTAGAAGTTTAATAGTGCATTTTACTCGCCATTTCTTGCGCTTTGAGATGCTGCTTAGCCCAATACGCTATCTGAAATAGGAGCGACGTAAATTGAACAAATGTGGTAGAATTTCCCTGAAATCTTATATTATACAAAATATAAAATGATCTAAACGGGACTCTGATTGCTCTATCATAGAAGTTTAGTAGTGCATTTTACTCGCGCTTCCACGCACTTTAAGATGCCGCTTAGCCCAGTACACTATCTGAAATATGAGCGACGTACGTTGAACAAATGTGATAGAATTTCCCTGAATTCTTATATTAACCTTAATGTAAAATGATCTAATCGGGTCTTTGTTCGCCCTACCCCAGTAGTTTAATAGTGCGTTTTACTCGCCTTTCCACGCGCTTTAAGATGCCGCCCAGCCCAGTATGCTATCTGAAATAGGAACGACGTAAATTGAACAAATGTGATAGAATTTCGCAGAATTGTTAAATTAACCATAATATAAAATGATCTAATCGGGTCTCTGTTTGCCTTATCCTAGAAGTTTAATAGCGCGTTTTACTCGCCACTCCACGCGCTTTAAGATGCCGCCTAGCCCAGTATGCTATCTGAAATAGGAGCGACGTAAATTGAACAAATGTGATAGAATTTCGCTGAATTCTTAAATTAACCATAATATAAAATGGTCTAATCGTGTCTCTGTTTGCGTTATCCTAGAAGTTTAATAGTGCATTATACTCGCCATTTCATGCGCTTTTACATGCCGCCTAGCCCAGTACGCTATCTGAAATAGGAGCGACGTAAATTGAACAAATGTGATAGAATTTCCGTGAATTCTTATATTTACCTTAATGTAAAATGATCTAATCGGGTCTCTGTTCGCCCCACCCTAGAAGCTTAATAGTGCATTACACTCGTCATTTCATGCGCTTTGAGATGCCGCTTAGCCCAATATGCTATCTGAAATAGGAGCGACAGAAGTTGAACAAATGTGATAGAATTTCGCTGAATTTTTTTATGAACCATAATGTAAAATGATCTGATCGGGTCTCTGTTCGCCCCACCCTAGAAGTTTCATAGTGCATTTTACTCGCCATTTCATGCGCTTTGAGATGCCGCCTAGCCCAATACGCTATCTGAAATAGGAGCGACAGAAGTTGAACAAATGTGATAGAATTTCGCTGAATAGTTTTATTAACCATAATGTAAAATGATCTGATCGGGTCTCTGTTCGCCCTAGCCTACAAGTTTATTAGTACATTTTATTCGCCACTTCATGCGCTTTGAGATGCCGATTTGCCGAGTTCGCTATCTGAAATAGGAGCGACGTAAATTGAACAAATGTGATAGAATTTCGCTGAATTCTTATATTAACCAAAATATAAAATGATCTAATCGGGTCTCTGATTGCCCTATCATAGAAGTTTAATAGTGCATTTTACTTGCCATTACACGCCCTTTAAGATGCCGCCTAGCCCAGTACGCTATCTGAAATAGCAGCGACGTAAGTTGAACAAATGTGATAGAATTTCGCTGAATTCTTTTATTAACCATAATGTAAAATGATCTGAGCGGGGCTCTGATCGCCATACCCTAGAAGTTTAATAGTGCATTTTATTCGCCATTTCATGCGCTTTGAGATGCCGCTTAGCCGAGTTCGCTATCTGAAACAGGAGCGACGTAAATTGAACAAATGTGATAAAATTTCCCTGAAATCTTATATTAAACAAAATATAAAATGATCTAATCGGGTCTCTGATTGCCCTATCATCGAAGTTTAATAGTGCATTTCACTCGTCATTTCATGTGCTTTGTGATGCCGCTAAGCCGAATAAGCTATATGTAATAGGAGCGACGTAAATTGAACAAATGTGATAGAATTTCGCTGAATTCTTAAATTAACCATAATATAAAATGATCTCATCGGGACTCTGTCTGACCTACCCTAGAAGTTTAATAGTGCACTTTACTCGCCATTTCATGCGCTTTGAGATGCCGCTTAGCCCAATACGCTATCTGAAATAGGTGCGACAGAAGTTGAACAAATGTGATAGAATTTCGCTGAATTTTTTTATTAACCATAATGTAAAATGATCTGATCGGGTCTCTGTTCGCCCTAGCCTACAAGTTTAATAGTACATTTTATTCGCCTCTTCATGCGCTTTGAGATGCCGCTTAACCGAATACGCTATCTGAAATAGGAGCGACGTAAATTGAACAAATGTGAGAGAATCTCGCTGCATTCTTATATTAACCGTAATATAAAATGATCTACCCGGGTCTCTGATTGCCCTACCCTAGAAGTTTAATAGTGCATTTTACTCGCCATTTCATGCGCTTTGAGATGCCGCTTAGGCCAATACGCTATCTGAAATAGGAGCGACGTAAGTTGAACAAATGTGATAGAATTACGCTGAATTCTTATATTAACCGTAATATAAAATGATCTAATCGGGTCTCTGTTTGCCTTATCCTAGAAGTTTAATAGTGCATTTTACTCGCCATTTCATGCGCATTGAGATGCCTCTTAGCGCAATACGCTATCTGTAATAGGAGCGACGTAAATTGAACAAATGTGATAGAATTTCCCTGAATTCTTATATTAACCTTAATGTAAAATGATCTATTCGGGTCTCTGTTCGCCCTACCCTAGAAGTTTAATATTGCCTTTCACTCGTCATTTCATGCGCTTTGAGATGCCGCTTAGCACAATACGCTATCTGAAATAGGAGCGACGTAAATTGAACAAATGTGATAGAATTTCGCTGAATTCTTATATTAACCAAAATATAAAATGATCTAATCGGGTCTCTGATTGCCCTATCATAGAAGTTTAGTAGTGCATTTTACTCGCCATTCTTCGCGTTTTAAGATGCCGCCTAGCCCAGTACGATTGCTGAAATAGGAACGACGTAAATTGAAAAAATGTGATAGAATTTTGCTGAATTCTTATATTAACCTTAATGTAACATGATCTAATCGGGTCTTTGTTCGCCCTACCCTAGAAGTTTAATAGTGCATTTCACTCGTCATTTCATGCGCTTTGAGATGCCGCTTAGCACAATATGCTATCTGAAATAGGAGCGACGTAAATTGAACAAATGTGATAGAATTACGCTGAATCCTTATATTAACCAAAATATAAAATGATCTAATCGGGTCTCTGATTGCCCTATCATAGAAGTTTAATAGTGCATTTTACTCGCCATTCCACGCGCTTTAAGATGCCGCCTAGCCCAGTATGCTATCTGAAATAGGAACGACGTAAATTGAACAAATGTGATAGAATTTTGCTGAATTCTTAAATTAACCATAATATAAAATGATCTAATCGGGTCTCTGATTGCCCTACCCTAGAAGTTTAATAGTGCATTTTACTCGCCATTCCATGCGCTTTGAGAAGCCGCTTAGCCCAATACGCTATCTGAAACAGGAGCGACGTAAATTGAACAAATGTGATAGAATTTCGATGAATTCTTTTATTTACCATAATGTTAAATGATCTAATCGGGTCTCTGTTCGTCCTAGCGTAGACGCATAATAGTGCATTTTATTCGTCATTTCATGCGCTTTGAGATGCCGCTTAGCCGAATACGCTACCTGAAATAGGGGCGACGTAAATTGAACAAACGTGATAGAATTTCGCTGAATACTTATATTAACCAAAATATAAAATGATCTAATCGGGTCTCTGATTGCCCTATCATAGAAGTTTAAGAGTGCATTTTGCTCGCCATTCCACGCGCTTTAAGATGCCGCCTAGCCCAGCACGCTATCTGAAATAGGAGCGACGTAAGTTGAACAAATGTGATAGAATAACGCTGAATTCTTATATTAACCGTAATATAAAGTGGTCTAATCGGGTCTCCGTTTGCCTTATCCTAGAAGTTTAATAGTGCATTTTACTCGCCATTTCATGCGCTTTGAAATGCCGCTTAGCCCAATACGCTATCTGCAATAGGAGCGACGTAAATTGAACAAATGTCATAGAATATCGCTGAATTCTTAAATTAACCATAATATTAAATGATCTAATCGGGTCTCTGTTTGCCCTACCCTAGAAGTTTAATAGTGCATTTTAATCGCCATTTCATGCGCTTTGAGAAGCAGCTTAGTCCAATACGCTATCTGAAATAGGAGCGACGTAAATTGAACAAATGTGATAGAATCTTTCTGAATTCTTAAATAAACCATAATATGAAATGATCTAATCGGGTCTCTGTTTGCCCTACACTAGAAGTTTAACAGTGCATTTTAATCGCCATTTCATGCGCTTTGAGAAGCAGCTTAGCCCAATACGCTATCTGAAATAGGAGCGACGTAAATTGAACAAATGTGATAGAATATCCCTGAATACTTATATTAACCTTAATGTAAAATGATCTAATCGGGTCTCTGTTCGCCCTACCCTAGAAGTGTAATAGTGCATTTCACTATCCCATTTCATGCGCTTTGAGATGCCGCTTAGCCCAATACGCTATCTGAAATAGGAGCGACGTAATTTGAACAAATGTGATAGGATTTCCCTGAATACTTATATCAACCTTAATGTAAAATGATCTAATCGGGTCTCTGTTCGCCCTACCCTAGAAGTGTGATAGTGCATTTCACTCGCCATTTCCTGCGCTTTGAGATGCCGCTTAGCGTAATACGCTATCTGAAATAGGAGCGACGTAAATAGAACAATTGTGATAGAGTTTCGCTGAATTCTTATATTAACCAAAATATAAAATGATCTAATCGGGTCTCTGATTGCCCTATCATAGAAGTTTAATTGTGAATTTTACTCGCCAGTCCACGCGCTTTAAGATTCCGCCTAGCCCAGTACGCTATCTGAAATAGGAGCGACGTAAATTGAACAAATGTGACAGAATTTGGCTGAATTCTTAAATTAACCATAATATAAAATGACCTAATCGGGTCTCTGTTTGCCCTACCCTAGAAGTTTAATAGTGCATTTCACTCGTCATTTCATGCGCTTTGAGATGGCGCTTAGCCCAATACGCAATCTGAAATAGGAGCGACGCAAATTGAACAATTGTGATAGAATTTCGCTGAATTCTTATATTAACCAAAATATAAAATGATCTAGTCGGGTCTCTGATTGCCCTATCATAGAAGTTTAATAGTGCATTTTGCTCGCCATTCCACGCGCTTTAAGATGCTGCCCAGCCCAGTACGCTATCTGAAATTGGAGCGACGTAAATTGAACAAATGTGACAGCATTTTGCTGACATCTTAAATTAACCATAATATAAAATGATCTAATCGGGTCTCTGTTTGCCCTACCCCACAAGTTTAGCAGTGCATTTTACTCGCCATTTCATGCGCATTGAGATGCCGCTTAGCCCAATAAGCTATCTGAAATAGGAGCGACGTAAATTGAACAAATGTGATAGAATTTTTCTGAATTCTTAAATAAACCATAATATGAAATGATCTAATCGGGTCTCTGTTTGCCCTACCCTAGAAGTTTAACAGTGCATTTTACTCGCCATTTGATGCGCTTTGAGATGCCGCTTAGCCCAATACGCTATCTGAAATAGGAGCGACGTAAATTGAACAAATGTGATAAAATTTCCCAGAATTCTTATATTAACCTTAATGTAAAATGATCTAATCGGGTCTCTGTTCGCCCTACCCTAGAAGTGTAATACTGCATTTCACTCGTCATTTCATGCGCTTTGAGATGCCGCTTAGCCCAATACGCTATCTGAAATATCAGCGTCGTAAATTGAACAAATGTGTTAGAATTACGCTGAATTCTTATATTAAACGTAATATAAAATGATCTAATCGGGTCTCTGTTTGCCTTATCCTAGAAGTTTAATAGTGCATTTTACTCGCCATTTCATGCGCATTGAGATGCCGCTTAGCCCAATACGCTATCTGAAATAGGAGCGACGTAAATTGAACAAATATGATAGAGTTTCGCAGAATTCTTAAATTAACCATAATATAAAATGATCTTATCGGGTCTCCGTTTGCCCTACCCTAGAAGTTTAACAGTGCATTTTACTCACCATTTCTTGCGCTTTGAGATGCCGCTTAGCCCAATACGCTATCTGAAATATCAGCGACGTAAATTGAACAAATGTGATAGAATTACGCTGAATTCTTATATTAACCGTAATATAAAATGATCTAATCGGCTCTCTGATTGCCCTACCCTAGAAGCTTAACAGTGCATTTTACTCGCCATTTCATGCGGTTTGAGATGCCGCTTAGCCCAATACGCTATCTGAAATAGTAGCGACGTAAATTGAAAAACGTTATAGAATTTCCCTGAATTCTTATATTAACCTTAATGTAAAATGATCTAATCGGTTCTCTGTTCGCCCTACCCTAGAAGCTTAATAGTGCCTTTCACTCGTCATTTCATGCGCTTTGAGATGCCGCTTAGCCCAATACGCTATCTGAAATAGGAGCAACGTAAATTGAACAAATGTGATAGAATTTCGCTGAATTCTTATATTAACCAAAATATAAAATGATCTAATCGGCACTCTGATTGCCCTATCATAAAAGATTAGTAGTGCATTTTACTCGCCCTTCCACGCGCTTTAAGATGCCGCCTAGCCCACTACGCTATCTGAAATAGGAGCGACGTAAGTTGAACAAATGTGATGGAATTACGCTGAATTCTTATATTAACCGTAATATAAAATGATCTAATCGGGCCTCTGTTTGCCTTATCATAGAAGTTTAATAGTGCATTTCACTCATCATTTCATGCGCTTTGAGACGCATCTTAGCCCAATAAGCTATCTGAAATAGGAGCGACGTTAATTGAACAAATGTGATAGAATTTCGCTGAATACTTATATTAACCAAAATATAAAATGATCTAATCGGGTCTCTGTTTGCCTTACCCTAGAAGTTTAATAGTGCATTTTACTCGCCATTTCATGCGCTTTGAGATGCCGCTTAGCCCAATACGCATCTGAAATAGGAGCGACGTAAATTGAACAAATATGATAGAATTACGCTGAATTCTTATATTAACCGTAATATAAAATCATGTAATCGGGTCTCTGTTTGCCATACCCTAGAAGTTTAATAGTGCATTTTACTCGCCATATCATGCGCTTTGAGATGCCGCTTAGCCCAATACGCTATCTGAAATAGGAGCGACGTAACTTGAACAAACGTGATAGAATTTCGCTGAATTCTTATATTAACCAAAATATAAAATGATCTAATCGGGTCTCTGATTGCCCTATCATAGAAGTTTAGTAGTGCATTTTACTCGCCATTCTTCGCGTTTTAAGATGCCGCCTAGCCCAGTACGATTGCTGAAATAGGAACGACGTAAATTGAAAAAATGTGATAGAATTTTGCTGAATTCTTATATTAACCTTAATGTAACATGATCTAATCGGGTCTTTGTTCGCCCTACCCTAGAAGTTTAATAGTGCATTTCACTCGTCATTTCATGCGCTTTGAGATGCCGCTTAGCACAATATGCTATCTGAAATAGGAGCGACGTAAATTGAACAAATGTGATAGAATTACGCTGAATCCTTATATTAACCAAAATATAAAATGATCTAATCGGGTCTCTGATTGCCCTATCATAGAAGTTTAATAGTGCATTTTACTCGCCATTCCACGCGCTTTAAGATGCCGCCTAGCCCAGTATGCTATCTGAAATAGGAACGACGTAAATTGAACAAATGTGATAGAATTTTGCTGAATTCTTAAATTAACCATAATATAAAATGATCTAATCGGGTCTCTGATTGCCCTACCCTAGAAGTTTAATAGTGCATTTTACTCGCCATTCCATGCGCTTTGAGAAGCCGCTTAGCCCAATACGCTATCTGAAACAGGAGCGACGTAAATTGAACAAATGTGATAGAATTTCGATGAATTCTTTTATTTACCATAATGTTAAATGATCTAATCGGGTCTCTGTTCGTCCTAGCGTAGACGCATAATAGTGCATTTTATTCGTCATTTCATGCGCTTTGAGATGCCGCTTAGCCGAATACGCTACCTGAAATAGGGGCGACGTAAATTGAACAAACGTGATAGAATTTCGCTGAATACTTATATTAACCAAAATATAAAATGATCTAATCGGGTCTCTGATTGCCCTATCATAGAAGTTTAAGAGTGCATTTTGCTCGCCATTCCACGCGCTTTAAGATGCCGCCTAGCCCAGTACGCTATCTGAAATAGGAGCGACGTAAGTTGAACAAATGTGATAGAATAACGCTGAATTCTTATATTAACCGTAATATAAAGTGGTCTAATCGGGTCTCCGTTTGCCTTATCCTAGAAGTTTAATAGTGCATTTTACTCGCCATTTCATGCGCTTTGAAATGCCGCTTAGCCCAATACGCTATCTGCAATAGGAGCGACGTAAATTGAACAAATGTCATAGAATATCGCTGAATTCTTAAATTAACCATAATATAAAATGATCTAATCGGGTCTCTGTTTGCCCTACCCTAGAAGTTTAATAGTGCATTTTAATCGCCATTTCATGCGCTTTGAGAAGCAGCTTAGTCCAATACGCTATCTGAAATAGGAGCGACGTAAATTGAACAAATGTGGTAGAATCTTTCTGAATTCTTAAATAAACCATAATATGAAATGATCTAATCGGGTCTCTGTTTGCCCTACACTAGAAGTTTAACAGTGCATTTTAATCGCCATTTCATGCGCTTTGAGAAGCAGCTTAGCCCAATACGCTATCTGAAATAGGAGCGACGTAATTTGAACAAATGTGATAGGATTTCCCTGAATACTTATATCAACCTTAATGTAAAATGATCTAATCGGGTCTCTGTTCGCCCTACCCTAGAAGTGTGATAGTGCATTTCACTCGCCATTTCCTTGCGCTTTGAGATGCCGCTTAGCGTAATACGCTATCTGAAATAGGAGCGACGTAAATAGAACAATTGTGATAGAGTTTCGCTGAATTCTTATATTAACCAAAATATAAAATGATCTAATCGGGTCTCTGATTGCCCTATCATAGAAGTTTAATTGTGAATTTTACTCGCCAGTCCACGCGCTTTAAGATTCCGCCTAGCCCAGTACGCTATCTGAAATAGGAGCGACGTAAATTGAACAAATGTGACAGAATTTGGCTGAATTCTTAAATTAACCATAATATAAAATGATCTAATCGGGTCTCTGTTTGCCCTACCCTAGAAGTTTAATAGTGCATTTCACTCGTCATTTCATGCGCTTTGAGATGGCGCTTAGCCCAATACGCAATCTGAAATAGGAGCGACGTAAATTGAACAATTGTGATAGAATTTCGCTGAATTCTTATATTAACCAAAATATAAAATGATCTAGTCGGGTCTCTGATTGCCCTATCATAGAAGTTTAATAGTGCATTTTGCTCGCCATTCCACGCGCTTTAAGATGCTGCCCAGCCCAGTACGCTATCTGAAATTGGAGCGACGTAAATTGAACAAATGTGACAGCATTTTGCTGACATCTTAAATTAACCATAATATAAAATGATCTAATCGGGTCTCTGTTTGCCCTACCCCACAAGTTTAGCAGTGCATTTTACTCGCCATTTCATGCGCATTGAGATGCCGCTTAGCCCAATAAGCTATCTGAAATAGGAGCGACGTAAATTGAACAAATGTGATAGAATTTTTCTGAATTCTTAAATAAACCATAATATGAAATGATCTAATCGGGTCTCTGTTTGCCCTACCCTAGAAGTTTAACAGTGCATTTTACTCGCCATTTGATGCGCTTTGAGATGCCGCTTAGCCCAATACGCTATCTGAAATAGGAGCGACGTAAATTGAACAAATGTGATAAAATTTCCCAGAATTCTTATATTAACCTTAATGTAAAATGATCTAATCGGGTCTCTGTTCGCCCTACCCTAGAAGTGTAATACTGCATTTCACTCGTCATTTCATGCGCTTTGAGATGCCGCTTAGCCCAATACGCTATCTGAAATATCAGCGTCGTAAATTGAACAAATGTGTTAGAATTACGCTGAATTCTTATATTAAACGTAATATAAAATGATCTAATCGGGTCTCTGTTTGCCTTATCCTAGAAGTTTAATAGTGCATTTTACTCGCCATTTCATGCGCATTGAGATGCCGCTTAGCCCAATACGCTATCTGAAATAGGAGCGACGTAAATTGAACAAATATGATAGAGTTTCGCTGAATTCTTAAATTAACCATAATATAAAATGATCTTATCGGGTCTCCGTTTGCCCTACCCTAGAAGTTTAACAGTGCATTTTACTCACCATTTCTTGCGCTTTGAGATGCCGCTTAGCCCAATACGCTATCTGAAATATCAGCGACGTAAATTGAACAAATGTGATAGAATTACGCTGAATTCTTATATTAACCGTAATATAAAATGATCTAATCGGCTCTCTGATTGCCCTACCCTAGAAGTTTAACAGTGCATTTTACTCGCCATTTCATGCGGTTTGAGATGCCGCTTAGCCCAATACGCTATCTGAAATAGTAGCGACGTAAATTGAAAAACGTTATAGAATTTCCCTGAATTCTTATATTAACCTTAATGTAAAATGATCTAATCGGTTCTCTGTTCGCCCTACCCTAGAAGTTTAATAGTGCCTTTCACTCGTCATTTCATGCGCTTTGAGATGCCGCTTAGCCCAATACGCTATCTGAAATAGGAGCAACGTAAATTGAACAAATGTGATAGAATTTCGCTGAATTCTTATATTAACCAAAATATAAAATGATCTAATCGGCACTCTGATTGCCCTATCATAAAAGATTAGTAGTGCATTTTACTCGCCATTCCACGCGCTTTAAGATGCCGCCTAGCCCACTACGCTATCTGAAATAGGAGCGACGTAAGTTGAACAAATGTGATAGAATTACGCTGAATTCTTATATTAACCGTAATATAAAATGATCTAATCGGGTCTCTGTTTGCCTTATCATAGAAGTTTAATAGTGCATTTCACTCATCATTTCATGCGCTTTGAGACGCATCTTAGCCCAATAAGCTATCTAAAATAGGAGCGACGTAAATTGAACAAATGTGATAGAATTTCGCTGAATACTTATATTAACCAAAATATAAAATGATCTAATCGGGACTCTGATTCCCTATCATAGAAGTTTAGTAGTGCATTTTACTCGCCCTTCCACGCGCTTTAAGATGCCGCCTAGCCCAGTACGCTATCTGAAATAGGAGCGACGTAAGTTGAACAAATGTGATAGAATTACGCTGAATTCTTATATTAACCGTAATATAAAATGATCTAATCGGGTCTCTGTTTGCCTTACCCTAGAAGTTTAATAGTGCATTTTACTCGCCATTTCATGCGCTTTGAGATGCCGCTTAGCCCAATACGCATCTGAAATAGGAGCGACGTAAATTGAACAAATATGATAGAATTACGCTGAATTCTTATATTAACCGTAATATAAAATCATGTAATCGGGTCTCTGTTTGCCTTACCCTTGAAGTTTAGCAGTGCATTTTACTCGCCACTTCATGCGCTTTGAGATGCCGCTTAGCCCAATACGCTATCTGAAATAGGAGCGACGTAAATTGAACAAATGTGATAAAATTTCCCTGAATTCTTATATTAACCTTAATGTAAAATGATCTAATCGGGTCTCTGTTCGCCCTACCCTAGAAGTTTAATACTGCATTTCACTCGTCATTTCATGCGCTTTGAGTTGCCGCTTAGCCCAATACGATATCTGAAATAGGAGCGATGTAAATTGAACAAATGTGATAGAATTTTGCTGAATTCTTAAATTAACCATAATATAAAATGATCTTATCGGGTCCCCGTTTGCCCTACCCTAGAAGTTTAACAGTGCATTTTACTCGCCATTTCTTGCGCTTTGAGATGCCGCTTAGCCCAATACGCTATCTGAAATAGGAGCGACGTAAATTGAACAAATGTGATAGAATTTCCCTGAATTTTTATATACACCTTAATGTAAAATGATCTAATCGGGTCTTTGTTCGCTCTACCCTAGAAGTTTGATAGTGCATTTCACTCGTCATTGCATGCGCTTTGAGTTGCCGCTTAGCCAAATACGCTATCTGAAATAGGAGCGACGTAAATAGAACAGTTGTGATAGATTTTCGCTGAATTCTTAAATTAACCATAATATAATATGATCTAATCGGGTCTCTGTTTGCCCTACCCTATAAGTTTAGTAATGCATTTTACTCGCCCTTACACGCGCTTTAAGATGCCGCCTAGCCCAGTACGCTATCTGAAATAGGAGCGACGTAAACTGAACAAATGTGATAGAATTTGGCTGAATTCTTAAATTAAACATAATATAAAATGATCTAATCGGGTCTCTGTTTGCCCTACCCTATAAGTTTAGTAATGCATTTTACTCGCCCTTACACGCGCTTTAAAATGCCGCCTAGCCCAGTACGCTATCTGAAATAGGAGCGACGTAAACTGAACAAATGTGATAGAATTTGGCTGAATTCTTATATTAACCGTAATATAAAATGATCTAATCGGGTCTCTGTTTGCCTTATCCTAGAAGTTTAATAGTGCATTTTATTCGCCATTTCATGGGCTTTGAGATGCCGCTTAGCCGAGTTCGCTATCTGAAATAGGAGCGACGTAAATTGAACAAATGTGATAAAATTTCCCTGAAATCTTAAATTAACCATAATATAAAATGATCTAATCGGGTCTCTGATTGCCCTATCATAGAATTTTAATAGTGCATTTTACTCGCCATTTCATGCGCTTTCAGATGCCGCTTATCCCAATACGCTATCTGAAATAGGAGCGACGTAAATTGAACAAATGTGATAGAATTTCGCTGAATTCTTAAATTAACCATAATATAAAATGATCTTATCGGGTCTCTGTTTGCCCTGCCCAACAAGTTTAACAGTGCATTTTACTCGCCATTTCATGCGCTTTGAGATGCCGCTTAGCACAATACGCTATCTGCAATAGGAGCGACGTAAATTGAACAAATGTGATAGAATTTAGTTGCATTCTTATATTAACCAAAATATAAAATGATCTAATCGGGTCTCTGATTGCCCTATCATAGAAGTTTAATAGTGCATTTTACTCGCCATTCCACGCGCTTTAAGTTGCCGCCTAGCCCAGTACGCTATCTGAAATAGGAGCGACGTATATTGAACAAATGTGATAGAATTTCGCTGAATTCTTATATTAACCAAAATATAAAATGATCTAATCAGGTCTCTGTTTGCCCTACCCTAGAAGTTTAATAGTGCATTTTATTCGTCATTTCATGCGCTTTGAGATGCCGCTTAGCCCAATACGCTATGTGAAATAGGAGCGACGTAAATTGAACAAATGTGATAGAATTTCGCTGAATTCTTATATTAACCAAAATATAAAATGATCTAATCGGGTCTCTGATTGCCCTATCATAGAAGTTTAATAGTGCATTTTACTCGCCCTTCCACGCGCTTTAAGATGCCGCCTAGCCCAGTACGCTATCTGAAATAGGAGCGACGTAAGTTGTTCAAATGTGATAGAATTACGCTGAATTCTTATATTAACCATAATATAAAATGATCTAATCGGGTCTCTGTTTGCCTTACCCTAGAAGTTTAATAGTGCATTTTACTCGCCATTTCATGCGCTTTGAGATGCCGCTTAGCCCAATACGCTATCTGAAATAGGAGCGACGTATATTGAACAAATGTGATAGAGTTTCGCTGGATTCTTAAATTAACCATAATATAAAATGATCTAATCGGGTCTCTGTTTGCCTTACCCTAGAAGTTTAATAGTGCATTTTACTCGCCATTTCATGCGCTTTGAGATGCCGCCTAGCCCAGTACACTATCAGAAATATGAGCGACGTATGTTGAACAAATGTGATAGAATTTCCCTGAATTCTTATATTAACCTTAGTGTAAAATGATCTAATCGGGTCTTTGTTCGCCCTACCCTAGAAGTTTAATAGTGCGTTTTACTCGCCATTCCACGCGCTTTAAGATGCCGCGCAGCCCAGTATGCTATCTGAAATAGGTACGACGTAAATTGAACAAATGTGATTGAATTTCGCAGAAT